>JAXIVD010010331.1:0-10000 GCA_036785275.1 Cancer borealis
CATATATACACACACACACACACACACACACACACACACACACACACACACACACACACACACACACCACCCTAACATATGTACCCTTCTTCCCTGCTTTTCTCCTTTCCCTCCACATCTCAATCTCCCCTCCATTTTCTCCCTTTTCCTCTCTCCTCCTCTCCTCCCCTCCTCTTCCCTCCCCTCCTTCCTCCATCCTCAATCTCCTTCCCCTCACTGACCTCCTCTTCCTCTAGCCTTGCGTGTTTTGTGAAGTCTCGGAGTCGTGATTGCCTCCGCCTCCTCCTCCTCCTCCTCCTCCTCCTCCTCCTCCTCCTCCTTTTCCTCTTCCTCCTCTTCTTCTTTTCCTTCTTTCCATTGCCCTCCTTCTTCATCCTTGCTCCCTCCTCTTTCTCCTCCTCTTCTACCTTCTTTTCATTGCCCTTCTTCATTCCTGCTCTCGCCTCCTTCATTCTTCTTCCTCCTCCTCCTCCTCCTCCTCCTTCTCCTCCTCCTCCTCCTCCTCCTCCTCCTCCTCCTCCTCCTCCTCCACCTCCTCCTCCTCTTCCTCCTCCTCCACACCTCCTTTGTTAATGATTACACCGTGCAGTACATCTACCTACCTTTATTTACCTGTGTATTGCAACTCATTATACGCGTTAGTTACAAGATTAAGCTTGTGTGTGTGTGTGTGTGTGTGTGTGTGTGTGTGTGTGTGTGTGTGTGTGTGTGTGTGTGTGTGTGTGTGTGTTGTTTGAGGGGGTTGAATGCTTTCTTTTGTTTTATTTTTTTTCCTTTGATTTTTTTCAGAGTTGGAAATCATAATGGAAAAGTTTAATTGTTTTTTGTTTGGTTTAGTGTTTTGTTTTGTTTTGTTTTTTTGTTTTGTTTTGTATTGGTTTTAATCGTCTACGTTGTCTTTTTCGATCTGCCTTGTCCTTGTTTTTTTTTTTTTTTTTTTTTTTTTTTATTCGTTTTTTCTCGTCTGTTTATCTCGTCCTCTTCATCGTCTTTCATCCTTATTGTCATCCTCCTCATCCTTGTTCTACCTACTTCTCAGTCTCCTCCCTTTCGTCATCGCCCTCCTTTTCCTCCTCCTCCTCCTCCTCCTCCTCCTCCTCCTCCTCCTCCTCCTCCTCCTCCTCCTCCTCCTCCTCTTTGCAATAACTAGGAGTGCCAATGTGTAGATTGACTTGTTGGCGTTGCACTGGAAGGGCACACGCGCACACACGCACACAGACATACTTACACACACACACACACACACACACACACACACACACACACACACACACACACACACACACACACACACACACATACACACACACACACACACACACACACACACACAATCATCCTAAGCATGTGTATGAAGGATATAATGATGTATTCTTCCTAATTAAGATACGATTGCCCAGTGAATCAAAAACAATATTACACATACAAGGCTCTCCTCCTCCTCCTCCTCCTCCTCCTCCTCCTCTTGACAAGGCAGCTATCGTGTGTGGGTGTCCGTGTGGATGCAACGCAATACCGCCACACTCAAAAAAAAAAAATTGCCATCCCATCCCCCTACCACCTCCCCCCTCCTCCCCCCCCAACACCTCCTCCACCTAATTGTGCGTGCGTGGGTAGGCTGGCTCGGCTTGTGACTGGCTGGCTGGCACACAGGTAATTAAGACCTACACCTGGCCGAGTTGATGATTTATGGGATTATAGCCTAATATTATGCTAATTATATATATATATATATATATATATATATATATATATATATATATATATATATATATATATATATATATATATATGTATTGGTAGTTGATTTATGATCTTTTTTATTAGTTTTTTTTCTTTTCACTAGTTAACACCTGTCTATTGAGGGACGAAAGTGTGTTCTCGTTACCTTTTTTTTTTTTTTTTCTTTCCTCCTGTTTGCGTCATTCCCGAGATGCGTGGAATAAATGTTGCAGTGTTGTAGCATTTCACGTCGTTGCAATATGCAGGATAAGGCGAGAGGCATGGCGTGAAGCTTACGTAGGTATAGTGTGAGGGGTGCCAGGGGGAAGACCAGGACGTGGCAGTCAATGGAAGGTTAGGTTAGGTTAGGTTAGGTTAGGTTAAGTAGTGTGAGTGGTTGTTAGGTTAGGTTAGCTAGTGTGAGTGGGTAGGTTAGGATAGGTTAGGTTACGTTAGGTTAGGTTAAGTAGTGTGAGTGGTTGTTAGGTTAGGTTAGGTAGTGTGAGTGGGTAGGTTAGGATAGGTTAGATTACGTTAGGTTAGGTTAAGTAGTGTGAGTGGTTAAGTTAGGTTAGGTTAGGTAGTGTGAGTGGGTAGGTTAGAATAGGTTAAGTAGTGTGAGTGGTTAAGTTAGGTTAGGTTAAATAGTGTGAGTGGTTAAGTTAGGTTAGGTTTGGTAGTGTGAGTGGGTAGGTTATGTTAGGTTAGGTTAGGTAGTGTGAATGGTGCCAAGATGAAGACCAGGGCCGCGTTCAGCGAGGTGGGGGGGTGAAGAATTTGCCCACCGAACGATATTGGACACATAGCGATGTCGCTATGTGTTTTCTTTTTTTTAGTGTTGAGATAATCAGCTGATTGAGCCAACATGGCGGCGCACCCTCTTCACGGGCACCTTTATCGCCGTAGAAAAAACTTGCTGATTAACATATAATAGAGTCTGGAGCAATTATAGCCGCAGTAAACACAGTATTTAGGTGGCAAGAAGATGTGAGGAGATAAAAGAAGCCGTAAACTCTTGTGAGAGTAGTGATATAGCGTAGGTGATTGTGTGGCTGGTAAATTTTTAGCTCTCCCAATGCACTTGGATGTAAATAACACACTTTTCGTATAAAAAATTATCCATTTCGAACGATTTTGACATTGATTTTCGTCGCAAATGCATATCTAATAAGACATCCTCATCAACCCCCAACAATTCTGGGGACCTGTGGGAATGCGGGTTTCTTGGGGGAAGACAAAATACAATGATTGTCAGTAAATAGTTTGTTATTTCTGCATAACTACTGCTTCGACGATATCGATATAAATATGAAGTCGCACATACTATACATCTAGTGTACTCAACACGTCTGTAAAGGTTTCAGGCGGTTATGTTATGTTAGGTTATGGGGTATAATTTTACATCTTCACCATTATGGAGTCTGTATACGAAATAAAATGTCTGCAATTCGTCCAACTCCCTACTCTTGCTCATAGAGAACATTTGATAGCTTCTAAATTAACCTATGTAAAGTCTTTTGAAGACGAACCAGTCCTGATAGATTTTTATGTGTTTTGAATAAATGTGATGTTTGTTATGCAATGCATTTTTTCCCAAAGGTAAAAATTGCCACAAAAAAGTGAAATTAATTCAAACCATCAAAGTCAATAAGAAAAAAAATATTTTCAGTAACCTTAAGCAAACCTAATTAACCAACCTAACCTAAGCAAACATAATCAAACCTAACCTAACCTATCTGAGCAAGTAACTGAGGTTGAATTTGCAGTGCATTATAAAGATAACGAGATATCGAGTGGGTCATCTTACGAATCTTTACCTGATTTGGTTAAAGAAGGTTAGATTTAGTTAGGTTAGTCTTACTTAGATTTGCTTGGGTTAGATTAGTTTTAATTAGGTTTGCTTAGGTTCACTGAAAAAAAAATTTCTCCTATTGATTTTGATGGTTTCGAATTAATCTGACTTTTTTGTGGCAATTTTTACCTTGAGGAAAAAAAATTGCTTGGCATAACAAACATCAGATTAATTAAAAACACATCAAAATCTATCAGAAAAAATTGCTGTCAAAAAAAGACTGGGTCGTCTTACGAATCTTTCCCTAAACCTAACATAACATAACATAAATTAACCAAAACCCTAACCTACATTGACAAACATCAGAACCTTGTTAAAACGAAACTAAACTTTACTTTTCGAAGAGATCTCTCTGAAAACATTGAATATCTCACAAACTAAGAATTTACGACAGAATTTGGATTAAGAAAACATAAAAAATGCAACAGGTATTGCAAAAGTACAGCTCTGAATTTTCAGAGCATTCTGATGATGTAAATTAATACTGGTTAGGTTACATTAGGTTGTGGTTAGATTAGGTTTGGCTAGGTACAGTTTGGCTCGGTTATATAAGCTTTTTATATTTCATTACCCAAAAGTTAGGCATTTTACTTTAATTATTTTCCTTATTACTTTTCAAAGAGATGTCACAGAAAATAATGAATATCTCACAAACTAAGAATTTGCGACAGAATTTGGAATAAGATCTTATCAAAATGCAACAGGTAATGCAAAAGTACAGCTCTGAATTCTCTAGAGATTCTGATGATATAAATTAATACCGGTTAGGTTACGTTAGGTTATGGTTAGATTAGGTTTGGCTAGGTACGGTTTGGCTCAGTTAGGTTCCGTTATATAAGCTTTCTTTATTTAATTACCCAAAAGTTAGGCATTTTACTTTTGATATTTTTTTCCTGATTGTCATATTATAGCCTGAATCTAGGTAAATTTCTCGAAGTAAATTGCTAGACAGTAAATTGCTCAAGAAATAATTTCTCAAACTATCAATTGCTCGACAGGAAATTGCTTAAGAAAATAACCTAACCTAACCTAAATAAAAATTTATCCGTTCTTGATTCTAACTTTTCAATTAATAAAAAGTTTTTTTTTTTTATGAGCTATGTTTCATATTGTTTTCTAAGTGGCAATAGTAGGATTACGTGACTCAGAAGATGATCCCAGCATTGTACATCCTTCTTGGCAACTCACCCAGTCTTTTCAGGTGTCCAAACCATCTGAATATTCATATTAAATTATTGTTGTAATTTACGTAAAAAGTAATGTCTTTTTAGGTAAACATGATAGAAAACCAAGAAAATTTATTGGCTTGTACAATACAATAGATTATTCTTAGATTATAAACAAACATTCAAGACACAAACCCATATACATCAATGAATACAAGTATGTAGAAAACTATGTACATACATGTTTGGGAGACTGCACTGTGTAAAAATTTAACATGAAAGTAGTTGAGGAATAATATGGAGATAACATTATTGTCTTTTCCCGAGGTTATTACTTACATGTCAGATATAATTAAGGTGTTTCCCTATCAAGTCTGTCATTTTATATCGCCTCTGTCTGTATGTAGACAGTTAGGTACAGTAGGTGTTGTGTTATCAATAGTCAGATTTTAGGGCGTTTCTTGACCATCTGTTGTAAGACCAATTCCTGATTACCGAGATGGCGATATTAAACTGCCTTACTTCACCATATACACGAATGTATTGACTTCACTGTCTTAATTACTTATTCTACAACTTCAAAAGACCTTAGTACATTGTTCCTGGGTGAACCTCAGTCTCTGACAGATCAGAAACTTAGCTTAAACGTCTCCGACAGTGGAAATCTAAGAATCTGTGGCTAAAATGTAAACAAAAAACACAGGGCTCATAGTATTCCCCAAGGGATCCTTGCAGCCCTAAAACAAGAACAAGAACAAAAAACACTCTACCAGTCTCAGTCCAAGTCCCCTCGGCACATGCTCTGAGACCATAGTGATGCATATCGATGACATCGATGCCATCGCTACGATATGCGGCGTTGTGATTGGCTGAGCTCGGCTCATGATCGATGCGGGAGGCGCTACCGAACGCGGGGCAGGACGTGTCAGTCAATGTGTGTTTTATCCTTTCATTTCATCACGGCGGCAAACTTCCTCTGTATTACCTCCTTCACGCGGCTTAACGTGAAGGGAAACAGGAAACTTCTTTTGTCTATTTATTTAGAGTCGATCGTCTTTCCCTTTTTTTGTCTTTCTTTGTTTTTCTTGTGTTTTTTTTTTGTGTGTGTTTGTGTGTTTGTGTGTTTGTTTGTTTGTTTGTTTTTTCCCTTTACTGTCCCGTCCTGTAGTCTCTCTTTCCTTTGTTACAATAAGGAAACATTAAGCATCGTGTCCTATTATAGCTGTTAAATGTGTCATGGGAAACTTAACTAAACCAAGAGATCATGTTATATATAGCATAATACTGTGTTATAGTCGTATTTATTCACTTTTAAATTTTTTAGTATTGTTTCCCCCTCCATTCAGGTTCCTCAATCAAACCATCCACACACCTCACACATCACCACCACCGCCACCACCGCCGCATATAAACCTGCCTCACAATACCACTCACCGTCATCTGTTCGAAGCTGCTCGACGCTTCATTTGCTTCACTGTTCGTAATCCTTCTTCCGCTATCTTTATGGAGGTCATACAAAGCCGGTCTCTTTCCTCCCGTTAAATTAAGTACCTGCTCATATTTTACGCTGCGTGGCGATAAACAAAACGTAATGAAAATACATGAATATATATCCATCACCCACGATTAAATGATGACTCGGCAACTGTAGGCCCGCCGTGATCAACACCATCTAGTGACAAAAATACAATGTTGGAATGGTATTATGTTGCATGACGCTACCTAAACACCAGCAATAGTGTCCTTCTACCCCCTCTCCCCCGCTCAGTATGATTTCCCAAGGCCAGTACTCGTGGCTGTCTGCTTTAGCGGGGCGGGGCTAGGCTGGGCGGAGGGTGGAGGATGGTGGGTGGTGGGGCTAAAGGTATTTACTTCAATCCGTGGAGACAATCCGGCACGTTCGTATTCATCCGGATTCTTGCTCTGGCCGGTACGTGATGAGCGGATGAGCGTCTCCAATCACGAGGCGCATGCTCAGAGTGTGTGTGTGTGTGTGTGTGTGTGTGTGTGTGTGTGTGTGTGTGTGTGTGTGTGTGTGTGTGTGTGTGTGTGTGTGTGTGTGTGTGTGTGTGTGTGTGTGTGTGTGTGTGTGTGTGTTTTGTTACTTGATGTATACGGAAGTTTGGAGTCGTTAGTGATGATAATGAAGGATAGATGTGGATAGTTTGGTGCAGAAACTTCCTATCTTACATCACCAAAAAGATGTCTTAATTAAGTCTCCCCGTTGGCGTGCCGTGACTCCACATCAAAGGCCGTGGTAGTAACAGTACAGTACCTTCCAGCTTCCCTTGTTTACAGATCACCATAACAAGGCCATTAAACCATCCGCATAGCTCATTAATTATATACTTAACCTTCCGCCGTAGTAATTTTGATCGCATTATTTTGTGAAGGTGGCGTCTCTGAGGGAGGGTGGGTAGTGCACGGGGGGGGAGGGTAGCAGGCAACTATACTCCCTTTCAGCCGTCAGTCAGTAGTGTGTGTGTGTGTGTGTGTGTGTGTGTGTGTGTGTGTGTGTGTGTGTGTGTGTGTGTGTGTGTGTGTGTGTGTGTGTGTGAGAGAGACGAGGTAATGGTGCGTGTCTCGGCCTGTGTGTGTGTGTGTGTGTGTGTGTGTGTGTGTGTGTGTGTGTGTGTGTGTGTGTGTGTGTGTGTGTGTGTGTGTGTGTGTTATATGGCACCTTTGTGACGCCTTATAAGCATCTGACACACGGTTGATAGACGTGAGTGTTGCGTGTGGGCTGGGAGAGGTGTAAGGTGGGGATGGTGTTGGCAGGAGAGTGGTGTGAGGTGAGGGTGAGAGGTTGGAGGTGGGGGGTGGTGGTGGTGGGGGAAGATATGAGGGGGTGGTGAGGGGTGAGAGGTGAGGGTTGGGGTTGGGCGGAGCAGTAGCAATGTGTTGATGGAGGTGAGGATAGCGACAATTACAGGTACAGGTGTAAGAGTAAAGGTAGAGTAATAACATACTGACTGGCCTATCAAGGATTACTTATCACATCAATTTAATGTTTGTTTCAGTACCACTAGGCCTACTATTTTATTTTATTGTATTCGTTGTATGTTGTCAGCAGATTCTTCTCCCACCTAGGTTTACGATCCTATATTCCTGTGAGTATTTAGCTCAAAGAAAAGAATACAAAGTTATCGCTAAGTCTCATAACAATAATAATTCCCCTAACAAGCATATAGACAGGTAATAATAACTCATTAGTAGCAGACCAATAAACAGAAGGATGAAAGGATGTCACAAATACCCAATCAATAGAATAATAGTAATAGTGTGTAATATTGCCGGATAAAGAAGACAAGACATACAATTCAATCTCGTCTTACCATTCTGTGTCTTGTGCCAGAAAACAACTTGACAAACTAATAATACGTGATTCCAACCGATAACAAGGAACACTGAATGGAAATCGACTTACAGACTCATAACCTGCCTTTGTGTTGGGCATGAGGGTCACTACGACACACACACACACACACACACACACACACACACACACACACACACACACACACACACACACACACACACACACACACACACAACACTTATACAACAGGGCTGGACTGGACTGGGTTGGACTGGATTGGACTGGGTTGGGTTGGGCTGGACTGGGCTGGGCTGTGTTGGGCTGGACTGGATTTGACTGGTTTGGGTTGGGCTAGGCTGGATTGTGCTAGACTAGGCTGGGCTGGGTTGGGCTGGACTGGGCTGGGCTGGATTGGGCTGGATTGGGATGGGCTGGACAGGGCTAGGTTGGGCTGGACTGGGTTGTGCTGGGCTGGACTGGGTTGGGCTGGATTGTCTTGTGTGTGCTTCAGTACTGTGGAGTGATTGACTGTCAAGGAAATCACTGCTCGGGTCGATATACCAATACTATCACTGCAAATCTCGTCAATATATGCTGTCTATCTGTCTGTCTATGTCTGTCTGTCTGTCTGTCTACTGCAATGCTGATATAGTGTTGAGTAATAAAGGTGGGAAATGAATATGAAAAGTGGATGCAAAAAATAAGAATCCAGGTATTTTTTCATATATTTTTTTCTTTCTTATGCTCGTGTGGTGAAGAAACGTGTGTGTGTGTGTGTGTGTGTGTGTGTGTGTGTGTGTGTGTGTGTGTGTGTGTGTGTGTGTGTGTGTGTCTGTGTCTGTGTCTGTGTCTGTGTCTGTGTGTGTGTGTGTGTGTGTGTGTGTGTGTGTGTGTGTGTGTGTGTGTGTGTCCCATAAAACGAGGCTTGGGAGTAGGATCACCGCTCAGGACATGGCTTGGCAGGGGGAGAGGGGAGTAGGGGTCAGGGTTGGCAGGGGGAGAGGGGAGTAAGGGGCAGGATTGACAGGGTGGTAGGGGGAAGGCTTGGTAGGGGGAGAAGGGGGCAGGAGTCTTGATCTTGCTCTTGGAGAAGTGTGTTGAGAGACTTGCGTGTTTGTACAACAATGCATGACGTCACTGGCATCTCTCTCTCTCTCTCTCTCTCTCTCTCTCTCTCTCTCTCTCTCTCTCTCTCTCTCTCTCTCTCTCTCTCTCTCTCTCTCTCTCTCTCTCTCTCTCTCTCTCTCTCTCTCTCTCTCTCTCTCTCTCTCTCTCTCTCTCTCTCTCTCTCTCTCTCTCTCTCTCTCTCTCTCTCTCTCTCTAAAAGTTCCGTAGCCTCCCACTCTCCTGGTATCGTAATGACCACCACATATTAACCTGCCAATTAACTCAGTTAACCTTGCTCTGCGGCCTCTGTGTGTGTGTAATTAGTCATTCACTGCAACAACAACAAAAAAAGAAGTAATAATATAATAGTTTCACCTTCCTTCGTTACAGAAAATGGGATATGATTTATTTTATTTTATTTTTATTTTTTTATTTTTTTTAGTTTAGTAAATTAGTTTGATTGTTATGGTTGTAGTTTATGATTGCTTTTGTGTTGTGTAATTGATTTGTTACCTTTATCTCTCTCTCTCTCTCTCTCTCTCTCTCTCTCTCTCTCTCTCTCTCTCTCTCTCTCTCTCTCTCTCTCTCTCTCTCTCTCTCTCTCTCTCTCTTTCGTACATCAAGTTTGCTTCATATGCCTTCCATTATTTCCTCCTCCTCCTCCTCCTCCTCCTCCTCTTTTATATCATCTTCCTCTAGTCTTCTTTTCTGTCCTACCTTTTCGTACCCTCTTATCCTCCTCCTCCTCTTGTTTACCTTCTCTTCATCCTTCTCTCCCTCCCTCACCCCTTCCCTCTCTCCCTCTCTCCTCCCTTCCCTCCCTCCCTCCCTCCCCCC
>JAXIVD010010332.1:0-13581 GCA_036785275.1 Cancer borealis
TCTTGATTTATGTTTTAAACTGAAGCTGTGAGGACGAGGAGGAGGAGGAGGAGGAGAGGAGGAGGAGGAGGAGGAGGAGGAGGAGGAGGAAGAAGAAGAGGAAGAGAAGGACCTACCTATACACACCTGGAATCCATAGGTCAACGAAAGAGGATGAGGAGGAGGCAAAGGAGCGGCTGCCTGAGTGACATTTGGCATAACACTTGAAGGAAAGTTTGGCTTCTGCTTGAAAGTCCCGGTGAGGGTAGCCTGAAGTGAGTTTTGAGGAGAGGGTCCGTCAGGGTGTGTGTGTGTGTGTGTGTGTGTGTGTGTGTGTGTGTGTGTGTGTGTGTGTGTGTGTGTGTGTGTGTGTGTGTGTGTGTGTGTGTGTGTGTGTGTGTGTTTGCAAAGGTGATCACATTTTAATCTCTTATTATGTTCATTCGTTAAACTTACTCTGCTTACCTTTATTAATATCATTATTATTATTATTATTATTATTATTATTATTATTATTATTATTATTATCATTATCAATTATCTATTTAGTTCGGGTATTGCAGTTAAATATCTGATGTTTTTTTTTAAAAGTTTTCACAAGAGGCATTCCGGGAGCGAATTGAAGCCTCTTTATTCATAGTGGTGGTGGTGTGGTGGTGGTGATGGTGGTGGTGGTTGGTGGTGATGGTGGTGGTGGTGGTGGTGGTGGTGGTGGTGGTGGTGGTGGTGGTGGTGGTGGTGGTGGTGGTTCTAGGTAGTGAAGATGGTGGTGGTGATAGGAATTACCTTATACGTCTGTCTCAAGGCTGTTACGGGAGGGGTATGGACTAAGCTGATGGAAATAAAGGTGTAGAGAGAGAGAGAGAGAGAGAAGAGAGAGAGAGAGAGAGAGAGAGAGAGAGAGAGAGAGAGAGAGAGAGAGAGAGAGAGAAGAGAGAGAGAGAGAGAGAGAGCACTACCCTATACCCCTTGAAAAAAAAGAAATTATCTACCTCCTCGCCTCTCATAGAAAACAGCTTCGCACCGCCACTAAAATATCCTTACGCTGTTCTCATGCTCCTCGATCTCACACACACACACACACACACACACACACACACACACACACACACACACACACACACACACACACACACACACGCACACTAATGCCCACTCATCCCTGGTCTTTTGATTATTATTCAGGGATTAAAGGCTTGAATATAATGAACAGCAGATTACGGAGAGACTGTCGGCGTGAGAATATCCGTGACGAGGTATTTTCAACACTACATTTTCCTCGTGTCGTTCCTCGTAATACACACCAGAAGGAGGATCTTGAAGGATTAATAAACAAAGAAGCTTGCAGTTATCCTAGTATACCTGTAGGATGTGTGAGGAATCCTTTTAAGATGATTTAGACAGTATTTTTTCAGGGGATGGCAGGGGGACGGGACCTCCATGCAGTTAGATTACCTTCAATGTCACTTGAGGCTCAACTTACACGCCAAATCTAATGACTATCAGCGATCATCTCGAGAAGTTCATATTTTCCGTCGTTACATTAAGTCAAGTGATCCTCGCCACCTCATGAGACTCGCCCCGCCCTTGTGTCTTGTGTCAGAGGCTCGATTGAGATTCAGTAAAAAGCAAACCTGATTTTTTACACGTCCACAAAGTACACCAATTTGTCAAACGAGGCTAACATACACTGAGCCTCAAATTAAGTAAACAAACGGAATGAAAAGAAATGAGTGAGAGGAGGAGAAGGAGGATCGATCCAATCTGTGGTTTGCATGTGTTACAAGACGTCGCGTAAAGCCACTTAAACGCCACTCGACCTACTGGTGGTACAGGTAGTGCTGGTGGTGTGGTGGTGGTGGTGGTGGTGGTGGTGGTGGTGGTGGTGGTGGTGGTGGTGGTGGTGGTGGTGGTGGTGGTGGTGGTGGTGGTGGTGCTGGGTCCAGTGCCTCATGTACCAGACCTTCAGTGTGTCATAAATATCCTCGTAAATTGTGGGAGCGACGCGAGATAAGATCAAAGGCGAGACTCTTGGGGGTGTCGCGTCTTTACTTCGTGCAGTTAACGTTTGCATATTGATTCTTCATCACGCGTGGAATATAGAAAATAAACGAGGATTAAAGTTCCTCGCAGAGTCCTCGGAGGCGACGCAGGTTATGCAAGGTGGATGCGAATGAATAGACGGCGGACGAGACGGAGAAAGTAATGAATAATGAGAAGCAGTATTGTCCAACATCCCTCACGAGGAATGTCAATAAATTGTGAGAGGTCTTTATTTAATGGCTGTTTCCTTATCGCTCTCAACACGCAGCACGGTAATTAAGGGATATAAATGAGGCAAAATTAGTAGTCTAGATTTCAAATCCCCACGTAGCAGGTGACGGACGGCTCTTTAAAGTTGTATAATAAACCAAGATGAACCGATACTCTGCCGGCTGCACGCTATTCAGAACGCCCTCGCAAAAAAGCATTATTTTTAGAAACTGTCCTTATTTAGTGCCTCCCGAAAGACCAGACTCCCTTGATGGACACTCATTCCTCTCCTCAAATTCCCCCAATCAAATATAATAGACTCATATTCTTCCCTGAAATTACGTCGACCGTATATACAGGTAAATATTCACGTTCCTCTCCCCTTTTTTGCATTAACTGCACTTGATCAGCATACAGGCGCCTGCTGCATCCTCTCACCTTGTGTAATTAGCAGCGTCATTACCGGGGCGAGATGAATGGTGGTGGTGGTGAGGGTGGTGATGATGGTGTGTTGGGGGAGGATGGTAGGTAGTGATAGTGGTGTAATGGTGGTGTGTTGTGTGAGTTAAGATGAATAAAAAGAATAGTGTTTTGAAGTAATGATTAACACCAGGCTGAAAATATTTTAACGTGATTTTGAGCAGGAAAAAACCCCATTAAGATTAAAATAAAAGCATCGTAGTGTGACTAATGACATATAAGGGATTTGAGTAATCTTAACTGACTTATCCATTTAAAACTAAGAAAAAATATATATTCAGAGGCTTAAAATTTACTTAAGTTGATGGTTTGATTATGATGAATTAAGAAACGTACTCACTTTAGGAAATGTTAAGTGGCCAAGGATTTTCATTACCCACAAGTAGAAAAAAGTAGCAGCTGACTATCTACCTTCAGGTCCTCACCAGTCCACTTCTTTCCTAAGGTGTGTGCACGCAAGGCAGAAAAAGAAGGTTCTAACCACACATCACCTCCCTCGGTAACACAGTTTTGCTATAGTGGTGGCAGAGCGTTTATAACATACAATCTCCAGGACGTGAATCTGTATTTTCCTGCCGACGACAGGACCGGTGAAGGAAGTGTCCGTTTAGGTAGTCAACTCTCAATGTTACGAGTGAGCTGCTTATCATAAATGCTCTATTTTTTCACACGTTACTTCCAATCCAACACACACACACACACACACACACACACACACACACACACACACACACACACACACACACACACACACACACACACACACACACACACACATACATACATACACACACACACACACACACACACACACACACACACACACACACACACACACACACACACACACAGACACACACACACACACACACACACACACACACACACACACACATATATATATATATATATATATATATATATATATATATATATATATATATATATATATATATATATATATATATAATATATATATATATATATATATATATATATATATATATATATATATTTTTTTTTTTTTTTGTCAAATCTAATAATTCCATTCTTATTTCCAAGGTTTGATAAAGATAAAGAAACATACTAATTACAATTGATAACTTCAGAGGTGATTATAAGACAAAACTACATATATTGAACTGAATAAATGCATTGGCCTTTTAAGTGATAGTGCAAGGTTTCATGATGGCAAGTGACGCCCATTCAGGGAGAGCCGGTGGGTCGATCAGCATTAACCAATAAAATAGCTGTAATATAATCATATAATACGTGTGTGTGTGTGTGTGTGTGTGTGTGTGTGTGTGTGTGTGTGTGTGTGTGTGTGTGTGTGTGTGTGTGTGTGTGTGTGTGTGTGTGTGTGTGTGTGTGTGTGTGTGTGTGTGTGTGTGTGTGTGTGTGTGTGTGTGTGTGTGTGTGTGTGTGTGTGTGTGCATGTGTTTGTGTGTGTGCGAGAGGCCGCCATGGGAAGGGCGCCCCTGGTCGTGCAATGGTCGCCCCGGGCCTTCCTTCCCCTCCGCCCTCATTACCACAACAATACACAGCAACGCTTGCCACTTCTCCGCTTTGCTCTCATTTCAAACTATCTCACACACACACACACACACACTCATACACACACAGGGCATCGACATCCCTTCTCCCACCTTGTTTGGGCGTCACCTTCCCCACTCTGGACTGAAATTTAAAATGCACAAATCAAGTGACAAACGAGAGTGGAATGGCGTTACTTAATAGCTGCCTCGTTGAATGGCAACACCGAGGAGAGTTTCAGTCGTTTATGAATACGTGCTTGATTCGTTTATGATGCTCATTGACACTAAGCTAATCTGAGCATCGTTTGATCCTAAGTCGAGGGATTAGGGGCAGCCAGACGCCACGAGAAGAATGGCCATCGACAGCATGGGGCTTCCCAAAAAAAGTTTCAATGGAGTCAGTCAGTTTTATCTCAGTTTTATCAGCGATCTTTAGCGACTCAACGATGAGAACATTAAATATGACGAAACGCAAATACGATACTAAAATATATATGCTTTCCCTTAAAAAATATACGCAACGTCTTTTCCATCGCTAACACCAAACGTTCCATCGACACCCAACACTGACTCTTCACAGGATCCCTTACCTCGTTGGCGCCTCTTGGTGAGCGACGTCACTGCATCACCACAACCGCCGTGCAAGCCAGTTCGGTCGTAGCACTTCTTTTAAGGCTGATTATCACCTAACTTTTCCCGTGTCTTTCAGCCTTACGACATGCGGGAGTTGAGACCAGCTTGCACCGCCCTTTCCCTTTGGCAGTCCAGCCCTAGTTAGAGTCTTAAGCACCTCAATATGGCTGTAATTGTCAGAGTGGCCACGGCCCTTCCGCAGAATGATATCCAATTACTTCTTATAATGGGGGCAGGGATAGGGAGGGCGAGGGGGAGGGAGACAGGAAAGAGCAGGAAGGGAGAAAGCGAGAGGGAGAGGGAGAGAGGGAGACAGAGAAAGAAAAGAGGAGGGGAGTGAGGAAGGGATACGAAGGGATAAAAATACACGAAGGGGGATTGGCAAAGAGGTGAAGAGGGCTAGAAAGGCAGAGTAAAAGGGGGAAGGAAACACAGGGATATGCGAGAATGTGAGATAGAGGAAGGGATATGCTGAGAGAAGGAAAGGACTGGTCTATATGTAACTAAATGCATCACAAACTAATCATTCTAAAGGGAAACTATATGTAGATACGAAAAAAAGACGCAAAACATACACATACTAAAAACCAAAAACCAGAAGGAGGTGTTTTCTTTACAGTTTTAACAGCGCAATGATCATAAAATAAACAATTAGAAAAATACTAAAAGGAGGCACAATAGGTGATGGCAATACAATAAAAGGAAAGCATCACCTTAACTTAACTTAACCTTACGATCTCAACACGCGGGACGAAGTCAATCACATAATTCTCAAACACAAGCGAATTTTCCGATTTCCTGTGTGATTAGGAAGTTGAGAGAGTAAGACGGATTGGTGAGAAGGAAGAGAATGGGAGATAGGAAGAGGAAGTCAGAGAAAGAGGAGGAGGAGGAGGAGGAGAAGAATGGAAACTACTGGATCATCACCAGCAAATGACAGAAGAAGAACAAAAGGAGGAGGAGAAGGAGAAGGAGGAGAAGGAGGAGGAGGAGGAGGAGGAGGAGGAGGAGGAGGAGGAGGAGGAGGAGGAGGAGGAGGAGGAGGAGGAGGAGGAGGAGGAAAAGGTATAATTGCGACAGTGTACACTCGAGAAGTACTTTATTGCGCTGTTTTATTTCCCGGCAGAGATATAAATCAAGAGAGCGAGAGGACGGGACGGCAAGACAGCTGGCGATGCGACGCTGCTGGGTGGGGTTAAGAGGCGCTCCATCAACGCTATAATTATGACTTAAACTCCATCAAAAGTCGAAGCCTCTGACCGTGGGTGCGGGGCTTTGTGGCGGCGCGGCTCAGGTCTGCTATTGTTCCCTTCCCACCATCCCCCACAGGCCCCGGGCAAGGCTGGGGTGGTGGTGGTGGTGGTGGTGGTGGTTGTGATGAGGTGCAATGTGATGAGGTGTAGGTTTATAATTATGTTGTGTGGTGGTGATGTGAGCCTATAAATGTCACTTTTCTGAGAGTCAGTAAGCAATACATAGGAGCAAAGAAAAGGAAAGGTGTTGCTAGAAATACTGAATGGGGAAAAAAATATATAGCATGAAATAAGGTAAATATTGACTTCTGAAAGACTGCAGCCAAGAGGTACGCACATACATACATACAGGTAAGTTAAGGTAAGATCCCTCACAAGGCCACATTGCCGCTGTGCTCACCTCCGTTGCCTTAGCGTGTGAGTGATCTTAAGGCACATTACCCACACTCATAGAACGCGGATGTAATAACATATTCCAGGTGGTTTTCACGGGTCTTCGATGTCAGTCAGACCGCTAAGGACCGTGTAATTTCTCGTGGTTATTCAAAATTGCATGCGATAAATACATCAAATTGTAACATACTTCCTTAACATTATCCAGATACAGGAAAATATTATGGAGAACCACCCATTATTACAATCACACATATGACAAGGCCGGTGGCGGCATCAGGGCGTAGAAATGAGTGGCTGTGTTGAGTGACTGTGAAGGGCAAAGGCCACTCACTATCTCTCTCTTTCTCTCTCTCTACATATTACCTGAGGCTCTTGAATGACTGATTGGGGTGCGGTATCCTGTAACTTACTGCAGCTTCAATTACTGTTCTTCACGGTGCTTCATCTGGTAACATCCTCGTCCTTGTTGCTACCCACTTGCCGCGAGTGTAATATGTAGCATGACGAGGGGATCAAGACGCTCTATAGTGGTTTGTAGTGCTTGTGTTGCAGTGTGAAAAATAAGGTTGTTATCGGTTGTGATATAGATAAACATGAAACTTGGGGTTAAGAACGAATGCTACAAGTACTGCATGAAAAGAAAGAAAGAGAGAGAAAGAGAGAAAGAGAGAGAGAAAAAAAAAAACAACAACCCTCAATGACATCAGATAACCGCAAGGGACGCATCTCACGCCATCACTTAATCCCCCTTTTCATTCTCTCTCTCTCTCTCTCTCTCTCTCTCTCTCTCTCTCTCTCTCTCTCTCTCTCTCTCTCTCTCTCTCTCTCTCTCTCATGAACCTTAATAACTAGAAGATTCGCCTCTATGTTGCATGAGTATCTTCCTCAACACGTCCACACCATGACAGACGCCTTCAGAAGGGAATGTCATATGGGGTGTCCGCTCCTACTGCTCCTATTCCTTCTGCTCCTGCTGCTCCTCCTGCTCCTGCTTGCTAGTCGGACGCCATTAAGCAGACATTGACTAAACACCTCCATCTATCACACACCAGATGCTTACAATAGACATTCTTTAACTATTATGATCACTAAGGCTTTTGCTTGTCCATTTTTTTTCCCTCACTTTCTGGTTTATCATTATTCTTAGTTTGTATGTTTGATGAAATACTGACGGTCCACTATTCCCTGCTTCCCTTCCCTTCCCTTCTCTTCTCTTCTCTTCTCTTTTCTTCCCTTCCCTTCCCTTCCCTTCGTCCTCGTAGTCTTAGCCTTGAGAATGTTCACACTTTATGATGTTGTAAAATATGTAAGTTCTCACATTTAAGCGGAATTTCAGGTCGTGAGAAGTTTCAGAACAACACTTATTACGAGTTGGTGAGATTAGAATGAGCGTCAAGAAATATAACATTAAAATTTTATGATACAGAGGAAGAGAGAGAGAGAGAGAGAGAGAGAGAGAGAGAGAGAGAGAGAGAGAGAGAGAGAGAGAGAGAGAGAGAGAGAGAGAGAGAGAGAGAGAGAGAGAGAGAGAGAGAGAGAGAGAGAGAGAGAGAGAGAGAGAGAGAGAGAGAGAGAGAGAGAGAGAATGCTGTTGATATTATTATTGATATTATTAATCTATAGCGTCAGGTTGTACTAGTGGTATATGATATGAATCGAATTATGGACATATGAAGCGCGCACACACACACACACACACACACACACACACACACACACACACACACACACACACACACACACACACACACACACACACACACAGATATACACACACACACACACACACACACACACACACACACACACACACACACACACACACACACACACACACACACACACACACACACACACACACTCACACTCACACATAGATACACAAACGGTCCAAGCACCTACGATTCACGGCCCAGAAGCCAAGAAGAGCGTGTGACTAATATTAATGATCAATTCTCTCCACCACAAAGCTCCGTTTCTGGAAGTCTTCCCGGAAAAAGGAAAGACCCAAAACACTTTACGGCTCACAAAATATAAGACTATTTTCCCGACCTTGATTTTCTGACCGCAGGAAAAAAATGATGAGGCTGAGGGAGAAGGACGCGCGCATATGTGTGTGTGTGTGTGTGTGTGTGTGTGTGTGTGTGTGTGTGTGTGTGTGTGTGTGTGTGTGTGTGTGTGTGTGTGTGTGTGTTGTAAAGCCAGAGTTAGGAGTGTTTAATGCGAGGTGGGAATTGGAAGTGACAAGGTGGTGATATTTGATAGAAGAGAAGTGTGTTGTGTGGTGGTGATGAGAGGGCCGAGTGGGGTGAGGTGCTGCAGTGGTTTGCATGATGAGTGGTATGGGGAGTCAGTGTGCTACAGTGAAGGTGTTGTGAAGACAGACTGTAGTAAGCAGGACATGGACATACGTAAAAAGTACACGCATTTAAATAGAACAATTCTATCAAAGGCAATTTAACCAATAACAAACTAGTTTACTACCGCAAGCCAAGTAGCAACAGCCTGGCTAGCTCAGTCGGTAGAGCACGAGACTCTTAATCTCGGGGTCGTGGGTTCGAGCCCCACGTCGGGCTTACCAATCTTTTCTATACACACATATATAACAATTCAATCAAAGGCAAGGTAACGAATAAGAAAGCATCTCACTACTGCTTTTTCTCTGTCATCCGCCCGGCTAGCTCAGTCGGTAGAGCACGAGACTCTTAATCTCGGGGTCGTGGGTTCGAGCCCCACGTCGGGCTTAATTATTTTCCTACAAGCATCTAAATAGAACAATTCCATCAAAGACAATACAACAAAGTATTCCACTACTGCATTAGGCTTAACAACAGCCTGGCTAGCTCAGTCGGTAGAGCACGAGACTCTTAATCTCGGGGTCGTGGGTTCGAGCCCCACGTCGGGCTTAATTATTTTCCTACAGGCATTTATATAGAAAAAATCCATCAAAGATAATACAACAAAGTATTCCACTACTACATCAGCTCTACTAACAGCCTGGCTAGCTCAGTCGGTAGAGCACGAGACTCTTAATCTCGGGGTCGTGGGTTCGAGCCCCACGTCGGGCTCAGAAATCTTTTCAATAATTTTTTTTTATTTATTTTTTATTTTTTTATAGAAATCTGTACGTCACATGATGTAAAATGCTTGTAATCTTGTGTTCGCTCAGCTGGTGCACTTATTGTAACACAGAATTCGGGAATTCGGGGTTGTAAGTTCGAGCCCCGCGTCAGCCGTCACATTTTAGTGGCGCTTGGCGTTCATCCAGTCCCGGCCAGCGCCCCGCCTGCCTCCCTGCCTCCCTGCTTCCCTTCCCTGCCAACACCCTCCATGATGCTCGGCCGGCGCCTCACACTCATTCTAGGACAATGTGTAACATTTTAAAATTTTAGAGTGAAGTAGTAATGTTAAAATATCAAAGTAAATCTCCAAGGCTTTAACCTAACAGGAGTATTCAATACTTGTAAAAGCGTAGCCTGCGATTAGACAAATTACACATTCGCCTGCACGCGAGGCAAACAAGCACAAAGAGATGGACAGGAATTAATGTTACAAATTTACATCCATTAAGATAACCTGAAGTGCAGCACGCATCTTAATTGAACTCCAGGAAGTCAACGGGAGGGAAGACAAGGTGGTGCTCCAGCCTCGAGGGTCACTAGAGGCTCACCAGAGGAAGGTGTCCGTCACGCGCTGAACCCTATCATTTTACGACTCAGGGGCAAAGCGAGCAAAGAGTCAGATGTTCTTTGTTGATTTAAGAGGAATCATTCGCCATCAGTAGCATAACACACTCACACACACACACACACACACACACACACACACACACACACACACACACACACACACACATACACACACACACACACACACACACACACACACACACACACACACACACACACACACACACACACACACACACACACACACACACACACACACACACACACACACACACACACACACAACACACACACACACACACACACACACACACACACACACACACACACACACACACACACACACACACACACACACACACACACACACACACACACACACACACACACACACACACACACACACACACACACACACACACACACACACACACACACACACACACACACACACACACACAGCAGCAGCAACGGCGCCACTAAATGTACACCGGAAATACACACAAGTCTGGGTCGCCGTGTGTAATGAAAAATGTAAGATTCAATACCACAATGTTTAAAGTGTGAACAATAAACTTGCTTGGAAACTTTTGAGTGAGCGGGTGTGATGCAGCTGCGGGTGTGATGGAGCTGAAGGCCAGTGGTCGCGATGGTCACCTTTGATAGTCGTACTGGTGATAACGCGTATCATTAGCTCACATTGACGCTCTTATCTATACTAACAATTCCGAGCTGAACCGTGACTCCCCTTCTGTTCTGTCCTGTATCCCCTCTATTCCCCTAACACACATTTCCTCCTTCTACATCTTTTCTTCCTTGTTATATCCTCCTTCCTGCATTTCTTTTCCTTCATATCTTTTTATCACTTCACTTCATCCTTCCATGTACTCTTGCTTTTCATCTTTATCTTCTTTACTTATCAATTCCACGTCTCCCCACTACTCCCAATCCCCTTCCCTTCAAGCCTCTACCAAGCTACTCCCTCCTTCCCCCTACATCCCTAAACTTCCATCCTCCTCCCTTTTAAACTCTTTCCCCTTCCTAAGTGCCTTCCCTATCCCTTTATTTCCCTCCAAACCTCACCTACACTAACTCCTCCTCCTCCTCCAACGCGACTCTTCTCCCACAACTCACCTGACGACGGGAAGCAAGGTAACGCATCTCCAGCTGTCTTCATAATGTTTATCGTATCAGAAAGCCTTATATTTTCTTTTTCTCCGTTCTTTTCTGTTCCTCACATGCATGATTCGTCACGTAAGTTAATCCGAGTCTACGCGTGTCTCTAAGGTGTTGGTTGGCTCCGTGCGTGTGTATCTATCTATCTACTAATCTATCTATCTATTCATCCTTCTCCGTCCGACCTTTGCCCCAATCATGGCCTCTCCCACCCGCTGTTCAAGTGTAACATTCCATAAAACTCGAGTGATCCATGTTCGGTTATGCCTCTTCATCTGTTCACTCCGATTCCTGGCATGTGACTCCTTCCCTTATACCCTCCTCCTCCTCTTCCTAGTTCTCATCTCTATCCCAGCCCTCCCTATACACCTCCCTTCCCTACCTCGCCCCTAGCTACACTGACAACATCCTAAATCACTCTCATCATCGCCACCAGTTTATTTATCACAACTCACCGTGTCCGTTTTTGTCCCTTTGTCCGATTCCGTCAAGTGGAAGTAAATAATGAAGTCGTTACCATCCCGACTCGGTCCTCGCCATTGTTAGGAGTAGATTTATGAAGTCCCGCGCACAAATACTCAGTTATTAGCTGCCTATTAGAGTGCATTTCAGTTGAGTTGTCGTGAATTAGCCGGAATGTTTGCTGTATTACTAGATGGTACCAGAGTAGAAGAGCATCTACACACTCTGTTACCTCCACTCCATCTCATCCTGCAGCTGGTTAAGGAATGGGAGGAGTAGGAGGAGGAGGAGGAGGAGGAGGAGGAGGAGAAGGAGGAGCAGGACAGAACTTCATGCTATCACGTTGAGGTCTTCCTTCTTCACATTAGTCTCAACCTTCGTCCTCGAGGCTCCCGGTAATGGCCTCAACCGCAACACTCCGGGAGCGACATGCGAACTTAATAAAATAAAACGAGTTATAGAGAGTGAGAAATGCGTGGGTCGCCTCTCGCCCGCGCCCGACACTCTCTATGACGACTTCATTACGTCACATTGTTGGCCCGGTGACGCGTCTGACAGTCACCCACCCTCCGGGGATACACTCGGAACACTACGAGAGAGGAGGGAGAGAGGAGACAGGGAGGAAGGGGAAGAGGAGAGGAGGAATAGCGAGAGGGACTTTTGGGAAGAGGAAGCAGAGGGAGACTTCTATCCTATTTCAAGTGACTCTTTGCTGGTGAAGCGACGCTCTGTCACAGCAAGAAAGATAGCACGTCTTTATTCAGTGATATAAAGGCGAGCTCTCCACCGCTGGCTGTGTAGAGTTATATGGACGTGAAGAATTTTTACTACATTTGGTCGGATGAAAAGGGCGCCACAGAGAGGACGGAGATAACGTGAACAGAGAAGTGAGCACGACGAGGAACCCTGAGAGCTGAGGCTTGTAAAGATGCCCTCCTCGTGTGTGTGTGTGTGTGTGTGTGTGTGTGTGTGTGTGTGTGTGTGTGTGTGTGTGTGTGTGTGTGTGTGTGTGTGTGTGTGTGTGTGTGTGTGTGTGTGTGTGTGTGTGTGTGTGTGTGTGTGTGTGTGTGTGTAAGAAAGCATGACCACAAAAGAATAGTATCAATAACAATATTTCCATTCTACTTACTTCCTTTTTTTGCTGATTACAGACAATGAGACAGAAAAAATGTTACAAACTCTTACATAAACACCAACTTTCTCTCCAAAAACGAATACTAATAAAGAAAAAAGCTGCACAATGGACTGGAATAAAGTAAATTTCCAGTGCAGTGCAGATGCTGGCAGGAGACAGTTGGAGTGAGTTGTCAGTGGCTAGGAAGGAGTTGGAGAGGCTCTCATGACCGTCCTGCCTCGCTGTGCACCTCAACCCAAAGTTAAATCAAGATCACCTGTTTGTACCTCCCTGAATTACGACCCACTTAGCCTCCCCAGCCCGCGAGGCGCTTACTGATCGCGCAGGTTACCCGTAAGGACGAGACACATAAGCCAGAGCGCCCTCCTGATCTTGGCTTAGTGGCTAATAATGTTGCGGCGAGCACGATAACGTCCCTCCGGCTCCTCCACGTGTCTACTCGGAGTGAATTCAACCTCCTCTAGTCCCCGTGGCCTTGCGTTACAAAGTCGTCCTTCTGGAACACTGTGACACCGCCTTGTTGCTGGAGCCGTCGTCTGCGAGCTGATGACCAAGGAGGAGGAGGAGGAGGAGGAGGAGGAGGAGGAGGA
>JAXIVD010010333.1:2500-13576 GCA_036785275.1 Cancer borealis
GATTACTACTGGGAGATTCCTTGTCCTTTGGAGGGTAAAAACGACTGGCGACCTCTGGCTGTAGGTGCTGTGTTTGGGGGCTAAGAGTGCACAGGTTCCTTAACCAGGCACATCTTGTTTATAGCCTAGTTGTCCAGCCGCCGGCGAGTGGTCCTCGGAGAAGACTAGTCCTACGGGATAGTCGATTTTCCTTGTCCTTTGGTGGGTTAAAAGGACGTATAAACATCAGCACTACAGTTCGTACACGCCCGTAACGTGGTTGTGACTGGGTTGGTCATAAACTGGCACCCGGCATTAGGGCATAAGTACCATGTCCTGCGGTGTGACCGTAACAATATATATATATATATATATATATATATATATATATATATATATATATATATGTATATATATATATATATATATATATATATATATATATATATATATATATATATATATATATATATATATATATATATATTGTTACGGTCACACCGTGACGGACACAGTTCTTATGCCCTAGTGCCGGGTGTCCACTTATGAACAACCCAGTCACAACCACGTTACGAGCGTGTACGAACTGTAGTGCTGATGTTTATACGTCCTTTTAACCCACCAAATGACAAGGAAAGTCGACTATCCCGTAGGAGTAGTCACTCCGAGGGCCACACGCCAGTGGCTGGACAATAGGCTTTAAACAAGAAGTGCCTGGTTAAGGAACCTATGCACTCTTAGCCCCCAAACACAGCACCTACAGCCACCCCGTTAACGTTAAGAGGTCGCCAGTTCTTTTAACCCTCCAAAGAACAAGGAATCTCCCAGTAGTAACCACCTCCTCCTTACATTCTAAAGAGATTTACAACGAGCACTAAATTACAGTGTCTAGACAAGGAGCTATCGCTCCAACCAGAATGCCGCCCACAAAGTGTCTTTCCACCCACTTCTGGTTGAATAATAACTCCTCTCGACTCTAATAACACCCTGCAAAGTAGCCTCCCGCGAGGGGACTCCGTACAGTGCGTTATATGAGTCGTAATTAATTAACACTAAGACGGGATTACTCCTCGTCTGTGTTATCACACAAGAGGCCCCAGATGATAGGCTCTCTCTCTCTCTCTCTCAATGAGGACAACGAAGACAACGCCGAAAAAACCGACAACGCCGACAAACGCAGACAACGCCGACAAAACGCAGACAACGCCGAAACTACTTCCCCGAGACTGAACAGTCTGACAAAACCTAGGTGGAGTTCACCGCCAGCTAGATGCTAATGATACAACCACACTCGTCGTTCACTCTCGGCACGATATCCTGGTCCTCGTATAGACAGGGCCTTACTGTCTAGCTACACAGATTTCAACAACCTAACAGGCCAATCATATAACCCCTTCTCTTAAATATGAGGGGGTTACACCCAGGAATAGTGCCAAATTAAGGAGAGTGAGACGAGCGAGGATGTGCTCTTGGTGGCTGGCCAGCGGGAACTGAGTCCTCACGGCATCTCAGCTCCCCAGACACCCAGGCAGAGATGCCAACTCGCACCACCGGCGCGTCGTGTTTCTCACACCCCGCGCCGCCTCGACAAACATAGCCTAATAACATGCTTTCTTTCACAAAATCACCACAGGCCACAGAGACGACGCAAGACAATAACAAACATACGAGAGGATGCAGAAAGGAATGCTCTACAAGATAGGATACCTTGCAAAACCTAGAAGAAAGAGGGAAAGTCAGGAAAATTAGGAGATTGAGAAGAACTGAAATTATAGTGAAAGAATAAGTAAGACTTGCTGGCAATTTACTCGTCTTCCCTCTCCCTGTCCTCCCGCCACGCAAGCTCCCACGCCTCCAACCAGCCGCGTGGGTCCCGCAACACAAAGGCGTAACCCGCTATCATGTCTTGTAACCTCGTAAGGCTAATACTTCCCTTTCTCTTTATCTTCACATTCCTCCTCTCCAAACTAACACTAGGGATGTAACTCTCTTTCATACCTAGCCGTACTCAGCTGACACAATGCACACTCCGACCCTCGCCTCTCGCCACACACTTCTACAGATGTGGAAAGCACACACCTGTCATGATGCCTTGCATGCCCTTCCACTCCTTCTCCTCAGAGAAACTTCACTCACGTCCACGGGGCCGGACTAACCTCTCCAGTCGACACTATTATCACGGGCAGAGCCCGCACAGAGTGTCATAGCCTCAGCGTAGCCTTCTTCCTTACCAGCCTCTTAACATTCTTCCTTCTCCCTCTCAGGAAATCTTCATTCCTCTGTGGGGCTTGACTCTCGTCTTCCCCAGCCGATACAAGTGTGACGGGCGGGTCCCGCAACAATATATATATATATATATATATATATATATATATATATATATATATATATATATATATATATATATATATATATATATATATATCAAGCCCTCTAGTGTGACTATTACACATATTTTGTAATTTTGGTTTCACTGTTTTCAGTGATTTAACGTTTATTTTTATATGAAAAATTATGAGAAAAATAAATTATCAGCTGTTTTTTGCTTTTTTTCAATAGCATGATTACAGCCGTCATTTAATGGATAATGTAGCAATCTTCCATTTTGAATGAGCCAAATTGGATAATATCCCTTTGTATTTGTAGAAGAGTTTGAATTTGAAATAATATCTCAAAATTGAATCGCTCTTAGTACCCTCGTGAAGAAATATCTTTATTAGTAACCATTGCATGAAATTTTGAAATATCATTTCTTCACTTTTCCACAAGCCCTAATAACATTATTTTTTGTATACTACAGGTTTTCTTTGTGGATTACGGAAACAGTGAAGTTGTGGATGCCTCTGGTTTAAGACTCCTGCCAAGAAGGTGAGACATATAATCAGTATATTTATTTACAGATTATCTATTTTGACAGTTTTTACATTGTAATATCATTAATCCCTAACCAACAAGTGTGTTGGCAAAGAGTCCTTCATTAAAGGTTGCTAACTCATCCTTGGAACAATTCCCACATGCTTCTATTTGATTTTGGGCAGCTATTCTTTTCATGCATTTGTTAGATATCGAGTGCTTGAACCATTGACTATTGTATCCAACCATCAATCAATAAATCATGGGGGCCATACATCGAGAGGCGTGTTACCTCCCCCACCATTGTGGTCAATCTGCTCGAATCTCCATGCTGTCTCCCTTCCCCATACCAAGTAATTCCCTACAGGAAGCACAAGCAGAATCACTTTCTGGGTAACGTGCCACATACCCAAAGAAATCTAAGGAGAATAGTGAGAAACAAACAGAAAAAATTATGAGTGATGCAAATCACCCTCTCCATGACAACTATGTCTTTTTAAGATCAAACAGAAGGTTGGCTGTACCTTTTGGTAAGAGGGATAGGTTCATGAATTCCTTTGTACCAAAGAGTATTAAGCTCTACAATTATTTGTCGTCGCGCTGAGGTACACCAAATTGATAATCATGCTTGTGCTTGTGTTGTGTATATCTTGAATCTGAATGCTCTATTTTTATTCATTTTAGAAATTTTATAAATTATATAGACTTTTATTCTACTGTGTGCTGAGCTCCCACCACAACTAATTTCTTATTGTATATATATGCAATTGGATAATTAAGTGTATCTTATCTTATCATATATTATTTTATATTATCTTAGAACAATGATAGAGTTGAAGAAAGACATCATACGGAAGCATGAAAATGTCATTTGCATCACGCATCTGGCTCTGAGTTGAGTTTAGCAAAGTTTTTGTATATATTCTAACTGATTAGTATTGTGTTCATCTTTTATTTTGTGTTAGATTTAATGATTTTCATTGGTTTTGAACATAAAAACATAAGAAATGAGGAGACTGCAAGAGGCCAGTTAATGACCTACACGAGGCAATTCCTTGTCCCCCCTCTTGGAATAATCCAATATTTAGCCATCCCACCTGTCATCCCTATCCATATTCTCATCCAACCGTCTTTTAAAGCTATCTATTGACTCAGCACTTACTACGTGTCTATCCAGCCTATTCCAATCGTTCATAACTCTGTTTCTGAACCAATATCTACCTAGGTCTGTCCTGAATCTAAGTTTTTCTAGCTTGTACACATTTCCACGTGTCCTATCCTGGTTACTAAATTCTAAAACCTGATCAATGTTTCCCTTATTAATTCCTTTTAACCATTTGAAAACCTCAATCATATCCCCTCTTGCCCTCCTCTCTAGGGAGTGGAGATTAAGACGTTTTAACCTATCTTTGTAGAGTAAATTTCTAAGCCCCTGAATCATCTTGGTCATTCTTCTCTGAACTACCTCCAAGGAGCCTATATCCTTCCTATAATAAGGGGACCAAAATTGAGCTGCATAATCTAGGTGGGGTCTGACTAACACTAAATACAACCTCAGAATGACCTCAGAACTCCTATTTGTCACACACCTACTAATAAATCCCAGTATCTTGTTGGCCCTATTTTTAGCTATAATACACTGTTCCCTGGGGCGCAAGTCACTGCTTAATTGAACTAAGTCCCTCACACTATATGACCTTCCTAAGGTAGTGTCATTTAATGTATAGTCTACAGACCTATTTCCTTTACCTACGCTCATAATACTAAACTTGTTAACATTAAACTGCATCTGCCATTTCTCTGACCACTCGTACAGCCTAAAGTCATCCTGCAGCATCCTAGCATCGTCTAAATTCTTTACCTGTCTTCCGATCTTTGTGTCATCGGCAAATTTACTGATATCACTATTTATTCCTGTCTCTAAGTCATTTATATAAATTATAAATAACAACGGTCCTACTACTGATCCCTGTGGTACCCCACTAATGACATTACCCCATTCTGATTTCTTCCCATTGATCTATACCCTCTGTTCCCCTAATCCATTCTAGTACCTTCCCACCTATGCCGTGAGCCTTAACTTTACTTAATAGTCTCCTATGGGGTACTCTGTCAAAGGCTTTACTGAAGTCCAAATAAACTATATCATACTCGTCCCCCTTATCTATTGTTTCAAATACTTTCCTATAGAAGGATAATAAATTTGTGAGGCATGACTTCCCCTTGCTAAAACCATGTTGACTATGTCTAATTAGCTTGTGTTCATCTAAATGTTTCCTAATTGCCCTTGCTATGATAACTTCTAACATCTTGCCTACCATTGATGTTAAACTAATTGGGCGGTAGTTACTACTTTCTGCCTTATCTCCTTTCTTGAATATAGGAACTACATTTGCCTGCCTCCATAGCCTAGGAACTACTCCTGTGTCTAGTGATTCTCTAAAAATCATTGCAATAGGTTTAACGAGTTCTTCTCTACATTCCCTAAGAATCCTCGGAAAAATGTCGTCCGGCCCTGGAGATATAGTCTTTTTAAGTCTATCTATTTCCTTGCTAACTACTTCCCTACTTATGGCTATTTTGCTTAATTTATCATCCTCTTGTCCCCTAAAGATCTGTACTGTCTCTAGTTCTCTACCCGACTTCTTGAGAAAATACGGACAAGAAGTATTTATTTAATTCCTTACTAATATCCTCACCATTTTCTATCAAGCTGCCATCCATTCCTTTAAGAGGTCCTATTCTTTCCTTTGTTTTAGCCTTGTACAACTGATAGAATCCCTTTGGATCCTTCTGGACTTCTCTAGCTATCCTAACCTCATAATTCTTCTTTGCAGTCCAAAGGCCTCTTCTATTTGTTCTCAATAATCTACTCAGGATTCTGCTCTGAATCCGAATTTGTTTTAGATTAATGTGCAAATAGAACAGCAGAATCTGTTTTGGATTCGCTGGATCAAAACAATAACAATGAGAGACCAGTCGCTGCCCAGCCGTCACACTAGTCACTTCTCCGAGGAAGTGTTGAGAGTTACAACTTTCATTTCCTGATGCATTTAGGGTGACAGCGGCATCCCTAATTATCACCAACCTGCTTATTGTACAATAAAAAAATCTTTATATAACTAAATGTGTTATTGAAAACACCATTAGATTCTTGAAGAGTAGATTCAAGTCTGATGAACCTCAAGGTTAACCTTGACAATGTTACACCTATTATTTCTATACAAATATTGCTCCATCTCTTTATTATAAATATACTAT
This sequence comes from Cancer borealis, assembly GCA_036785275.1. Taxonomy (NCBI): domain Eukaryota; kingdom Metazoa; phylum Arthropoda; class Malacostraca; order Decapoda; family Cancridae; genus Cancer; species Cancer borealis. The sequence goes on from JAXIVD010010333.1 coordinate 8,594, forward strand.
ACATAGTGTACTCAACATATCTGTGAAGGTTTCTGGCGGTGCTCACCATTATTTACCTCGCAAAACTTCTTTGAAATTATGATAGGTTATGTTAGGTTGGTTAGGTTATGTTAAGTTATGGTTATGTTAAAGGTGTTAGGTTACGGTTATGTTATGGTTAGGTTCAGTTAGGTTCGATTATATAAGATTTTTACATTTTATCACCCGGAAGTTAGGGTTCGCAAATTAGTTTTTTTGGGGGTTTGGGTATTAAAATGTAAAAATCTTATGTAACCGAACCTAACTGAACCGCACCTAACCTAACCATAACATGACCGCAAACTAACCTAACAACCTTAACTTAACCTAACTTAACTAACATAACATAACTTCAAAGACGTTTTGCGAGGTAAATAATGGTAAGCACCGCCTAAAAGCTTCACAGATGTGTTGATTACACTATGTATAGTATGTAAGACTTCATATATATAATAAAGAGGTGGAACAGTAGTTGTAAAGAAATACCCCTTATTTTTATATATGTCTAATCTGTAGCGCCGATAGGCTTTCCCTGGTTAGGTTAGATTTGGGTAAAACTAAACTTTTACATCCAGCCAAAATACCTTATATTCCGACATGTCATACTCGTCCCCCTTATCTATTGTTTCAAATACTTTCCTATAGAAGGATAATAAATTTGTGAGGCATGACTTCCCCTTGCTAAAACCATGTTGACTATGTCTAATTAGCTTGTGTTCATCTAAATGTTTCCTAATTGCCCTTGCTATGATAACTTCTAACATCTTGCCTACCATTGATGTTAAACTAATTGGGCGGTAGTTACTACTTTCTGCCTTATCTCCTTTCTTGAATATAGGAACTACATTTGCCTGCCTCCATAGCCTAGGAACTACTCCTGTGTCTAGTGATTCTCTAAAAATCATTGCAATAGGTTTAACGAGTTCTTCTCTACATTCCCTAAGAATCCTCGGAAAAATGTCGTCCGGCCCTGGAGATATAGTCTTTTTAAGTCTATCTATTTCCTTGCTAACTACTTCCCTACTTATGGCTATTTTTATTGGGAGAAGATGGGAAATGGGGATATCTTATTAACTATTTATTTGGGATGGTAATGAGTGTCAGAATCATTTGTTTATATCAATGTAGAGTAGAGCTTCCCCTTAACCAAAGTAAAATTTGGGGATATCTTATTTAACTATTCATATGCTATGGTTATACATATTTTTGTACCTACACTAAAATTTATGCAGAATTTTTGTACCATTTAATATCTTTCACGTACAAGTAAGTTGTTTTCTTAGGAGTATATATCAAAATTCAAAGAAAATAAATAATCCGGTTAGAGGCTGCTGTTATATCTCCTTTGTTTCTGGTATTCATCACCATTATTATACAATTTTAAGCCTACAGTAGTATTTCTGAAACATTTTTTTACCATTTAATATCTTTCTCGTATATATACACTGTTTTTATTGGAGGTATATATTAATAATAAATTCCGAGAAGAGGCTGCTGTTATATGTCTCCTTTGTTTTTGATATTCATCACCACTATTATACAATTCTGTGTCTACAGTAACATTTCTACAACATTTCTCTACCGCTTACTATCTTCCTCGTATATATACACTGTTTTATTGGAGGTATATATCAATATTAACTTCTGAGAAGAGGCTGGCTCAGGCTGGTGCAAAAAACCCGCGAACGAGTGTAGTCTGCTATAACCTACCTCCCAAATCAGATTCGACGGATTCAGGAATCTGTTACAGATCACGGGTTAAGATGGTAAATAGAACACGATTTCGCGGCTAAGCCCTGCCCAGAGCGGCCAAACCCCGCCCAGATTCAGTGATCTGAAACGGATTCATGCAAATAGAAGAGGCCTCTAATATCCTTTTTAACCTTCCTAGCTAGGTCATTATACTGCCCTACTACCTGTACTTCACATCTTTTAATTCTCCTATAGAGTCCCCTTTTTAATCCAATTTCCCTTCTAATGTTGCTATTCATCCATTTTGGATAATTTTTATTTTACCTAATCCTCCTCTTAGGTATATGCTGTTCCTGCCCTGTATGAATTTTCCTTACTATGTTATTATAATGCAATTCTACCTCAATGTTTTGATCTTCCTCTCTGCTTACTCCTATACCCTCCCAATTTATACCCTGGAAATAATGTATGAGGCCCTGGTAATTTCCTTTTCTAAAATCTGGTACTAAAGCAGTGTTCTGTTCTACCTGCCTCTTTGCATTAATCTTGAATCTAATTTCGTGGTGTTCACTAACATCAAATCTCGCTCCTATCTCAACCTGACTGACGAAAGTTTCATTATTCGTTAAGACCAGATCTAAAATATTTCCCTGTCGTGTTGGTTCCCTTACAAGTTGTGTGAAAAAAATCATCCTGGACGACATTTAAGAATTCCTCCGAGCACCCGTCTTCTGTCATACTATCCCAGTCTATTCTCTTATAATTAAAGTCCCCCATAATGCACACATTATTATACCTAGATGCCCTTGGAAGCTCCTGCATCAGGGGTGTACTAGCTGCTTCGTCTAAATCCGGAGGCCTATATATAATGCCTACAACTAACTTATTCCCTCCTATAATAATGTTAATCCATAATGACTCCGTATTCCTATCTGTTTTTATTGTGGTATTGACATAGCTATTTAATGTGTTTCTAACGTACAGTGCCACACCTCCCCCTCTCCTCCCTACTCTATCCCTGTGGAAAAAAGTGTATCCCTCTATTCCTACTTCAGGTAGGAAATGTTTGTCTGCAATATCTAACCAAATTTCTGTAATACCTATAATATCTAACTCTTCAACACATGCGTTACCTCTAAGTGTGTCTATCTTATTTATTACACTTCTACTGTTTGTATAAAAGACACTTAGTTCATGCACCTCCCTCTCTTTACCTCATCCTTTGTCACTATTACCCTTACCTCTATTAATATTTAGTTTCCCTGACTGGACTGCCTAACTGCCCTCTCAAAGACACTCACAAAGTTCCTGCACATCCTTCCTACTGAAGTGTACACCATCCCTGGCATACAGCTCCTGTCTCCCATAGAACCTGCTCCACTCATCCATAAAACCTACCCCATCCTCATCAACCTCTCGTTGAGGCCAAGGGCATGTGATACTATACACCTACCACTCTCCCTTATCTCCCTCAGAAGCTCCCTATACCTAAGCACTAGTTCCTCTGACCTTACCCTGCCTACATTGTTCACGCCCACCACTAATGCCTCTTTCCCTGTCCCCTCCACAACCTCCTTGCATCTCTCTACCACGTCCTGTACTCCGGCCCACAGAAGGTCTCGTCTAAATACCTAATCCTGGAGTCACCCAGAACTAACACTTCCTGCGACCCTTCTAACCCTTCCTTGTCCTTCCTCACCTTCCCACCCTCCTTCCTCCCCTTCCCATCTAACTTCCTCTTCACTATCTTCGCCTTGGGTGTCCTGTCCTCTTCACCTGCTCCTACTTCTATCACCACCTCTTCCTCTTCCTGTGTAGCTAACAAGCCAAACTTGTTGCTACACTCTACCTGACCCAGGGGAGGAAATTCCACCTCACACAAGGGAGGGTTCACGATCCCCTTCCCTTCCCTACACACAATCCTCCAACTATTACCCCCTTGTCTCTGACCTGAGTCATCTGACGCTTGTCTCTGACCCGAGTCTCCTGCCTTAGCTCTAATAAGTGTTGTCTCGTCTGTGCCAACAATACTTTCACCTCCTTAACCTCTTCCTCTAAGGCTACATTTCTAGCTAACACTTCACACAATTTACATCCACTTACCTTACATTGTCTCTCCATTCCACAAGAACCGCACCTCACCACTCCACCCTCCATACCTGTAACCTCCTCGCCTATATTGAGTACTACGCACTCAGCCATCTAAATACTTTTTCACAAAAATGCACACAAAACACAATAAAATATTTATGGTAAAACTATAGCCTGGTATCACACAAAAACAATAAAATATCTGTAATGGATAATACAACCTGGTATCCCTTGTAGCACAAGCGAGTAACAGCACGTCCTCCTCTGAGCAGGTTTTTGGATGTTGGAGAAGCTGTGCGAGTTATACTGAACAATGTGTTATCAACCTGCAGTGATCAGCTGGGCACTAAAAAATTGTGGTTCCCATTGAATTATCTGTGGATTACCTTATTGCCGTAGTAATACTTGCTGACTAACCTAGAATAAAGGCTGTAGTAATTGTAGCCACAGGAAATATAGTTTTGAGAAGGCAATAATTTCCACTGCCATCTTGCTCATCTTTGTTTATAACCATCCATCTTTCCCTCCCTCGGGAGATGCAGATTCACCATCGAGAGTATAATAGTAAGAGGGTATGTGACACGTAGCTCAGGCCATTTTGCTTCCACTTGCTAGGAGGCACTTCGTGATGGTCAGGGTGGGGGGGCTCGTCCTACTAGACGCAGAGCTGGAGTTTTTATGGAAGGGGATTCCCCTTCCAAAATTTAACATTTCTCTCCATCCTCACCACCTATTTATGCTGTCAACTCTCAACCATATAGGTACGTTAAAAATTAGATTATATAATTTTTTGACTATATTTTATCTGTTTAGAATCGTGTTTATCTTTATTTGCTTAAGATTTATGAATTTCATTATGTTTTGTGTACGAACTTGTGCACAAAGTACTGTTGTAAAAGTTTAGATAAACAATCATCTGGGGTACAGGAATGGATTAATCCAATTTACATTGATGTCTATAGAGAAAATGGTTGCGGTTTGAGAAAATTTTCGTTTACGAACGACCTGCAGGAACAAATTAAGTTCAAGAACCGAGGTTCCGTTGTGGTTTGGTAATCAAAGAAACTTTTTCGTAAACGACATTGGCGTGATAAGAAGCATGGTATCAACAATTGAACATTCTGGACATGCATGTCCATTAATTCTAAGGACCAAAACATTACTAAGTTTAAATGTTTCCTG
>JAXIVD010010334.1:7500-10000 GCA_036785275.1 Cancer borealis
GATGAAATGCAGTAATTCTAAAGGATTTTTCTAATTATTCTGCATGCTTCTCGCTACATTTTCCTCCTTTATTTCATATTTCATATTTAAGAGAGACGGAATGTTATATGAAATGGATATCAGTGATGTAAATAAAATGAGCGATGATTCTTTTAGCATATCTTTTTAATACATATTTAACGAGACAATACTAAATCAAAGTAATAACCAGCAACGATGCAGTAATGTCATTCCGTCAGAATCATGACCAGTTTTACTTAACTTACTTTAAATTCCTTACTTTTTAAGATTCGTTTCAGTACATTTTTTTTTGAGGGGTGGAGGGATAAACTGTAAAGCCAGACTACAGTATTATTAGCATTATTTAGTTCCTTCTATTTTGTCTATTTTCATCTATTTTGCCTGTATATATCTATTTACCTTTCATCTTGCCACTAAATAAGATGGAATTAACTAAATATAACATGAAGCAAAATTAAATCCGACACATATAACAGTATAATCACCCATAAATCATAACGAGGATAAATAAATAAAAAAAACATATATAGATAGTTCCATTTTACCAATTATAAAAAGAAAAAACGTGGAAAAAAGTCTTCGCGAAAAGTAACAGTAGTCAAAAGAAGGTTAGTTAAACTCGACCTGTCCTGACCCTTCTCACCTGGTACACACATCTGCTTTACCTGGAACAGACAACACCTCAAGGCTAAAAATACACTCACTTGCTAATGTTTACACCACAAACATCTCCCAGCCGCTTAACTCCCTCCCTCCCTCCCTTCCTTCCTCTCTCTCTCTCACTGTTTTCTCTCCCTCCGTCCCAGCAATTGTGTGTGTGTGTGTGTGTGTGTGTGTGTGTGTGTGTGTGTGTGTGTGTGTGTGTGTGTGTGTGTGTGTGTGTGTGTGTGTGTGTGTGTGTGTGTGTGTGTGTGTGTGTGTGTGTGTGTGTGTGTGTGTGTGTTAAGACTTGTTATAATTACATAGTTGTTGATACTCTTTGTGCAAAAAGCATATACAAAACGTCATCAAAATGAGAAGAAAAAAATTACATTTAGAATAGCATAGAATTAATTCGTGTACAACAAACACTTCCATCAAATGAAAAAATAAAAATAAAACAAAAATATAATACTAAATGTAAGCTTTCCTTGAGCTAAGAAATGAAAAATAAACGAACACAAACAAAGCAGGATAAACACAAATGTAACAAGTGGGAGGAGTAATTAAAAGCGAGTGAAATTATTAAAGGACGTGAGGTTTACAAGGTCATCGTTGGTGGCGCTGCAAGTGACCTGACGTGCGAGACCAGAGTCATAATTCAGGTTTCGTCCTTGTCATGGTCAGATGTCCAATACAACCTTGTTCTGAATGCGTCGACAAGTTTACAAATACTACAGACCCATGTCAGATTTCAAAATAAGGGGAAAAATGTCAAAGAAAACCAGAGAAGCGCCACAGGTATCTGATCAACAACAAAACACTAAGCTTAGATATGTTGTGGACGAGAAAATTTATAAAAACTTACCTCAACTTAAAGAAAAACATGTGAGGAACGCTTCCCACGGTATTATCTACAATGATCGATGATAACTAGTATAAAAAAAAAGAGACAAACACGAACCGTAATTGAAAAAAGTATCGATTCATAAAATTAAAAAAAGTATAGATATCTAACACGCTGTAGCCAAGAAGTTTCACGAAGGATCAAATTACTATACGAGACGCTGAACAAAAACGCCTTCATTAGCACTAACACAACTGGAGGCTTCAAGGCGGGACAAGGGAACCTTCATAAGACAAAGTTGTGTAATTTGAAGTTTCCTATTCCCTTTATGCTCTAATGGTTTTGAGAAGGAAGGAAAACACCGACGCAGAATGACGATGGTTCGAGGAGGAGGAGGAAGGAGGGAGGAGGAGGAGGAGGGAGGAGGAGGAGGAGGAGGAGGAGGAGGAGGAGGAGGAGGAGGAGGAAGGAGGAGGAGGAAGAGGAGAGGAGAAGGAGGAGGAGGAGGAGGAGGAGGAGGAGGAGGAGGAGGAGGAGGAAAAATCGGGAGCGGATATAAAATGCAGGACAGAAAATAATGGATAATGAAAGTGAAAAAGATAGAGGATGTGAAAAAAAGGCACCATAAAAATGTATGACAAAGCAATACAAAGCAATCATTCATTTCGTGTCGTCCTGTGTGTGTTGAAATCATCTTTCCGTCTGTCAACAAATAACAAAAAAGAAAAATAGAAAATAATATATACATACGCGCACACACACACACACACACACACAACACACACACACACACACACACACACACACACACACACACACACACACACGTATATAAGCACAACGGAAACATTAAACCTAAATTTCACGTACGAAGGGAACCATTGATCACGAGTGTCCACACCTGCTCGGACACACCTACCGCCCCTAATTAGTCTTCAAGTCGGGATTTAGAGACGACTTTCTGGCCTCAGATGAAACACGAAGGCCTTTTCC
>JAXIVD010010334.1:12500-13570 GCA_036785275.1 Cancer borealis
ATTATTTATCTTACTCAAGAAAAATGGAGTGAGTTTCTATTTAACTTGATGCAAGTTTTCCTTGACTGCCTAGATTCATAGTATTACCTTTTATGTAAACATCTTTTAAACACATTGAATAACGATACAAGAATAATAAATAAGCTTTTACAGCTTCCTTCCATAAAATAAAATAACAATTTCTTACTTGAAAAGAACGTAAATGTAACCTTACCAACACATAATCATATCCACGCACTGAAAGGAGATAAGAAAACCGACTTGACAAGACTTCATTATTATTCGAACACGGATAAGATAACCTCCGTCTGGTGTCAAAAGTAAATTCATGACATTAAAAGTAACGCTAGTCGTAGAACACAATGCCTCGTGGATAAACATGAACAAGGCAGGAAAAGAACCTAAACGGAGACATGATTCTGAAGATAACTAAGAGCGAAAAAGGAAAAAAAAAGGCGATTGGAAAACACGAAAAGGAGGAGAAAACTTGAAGGGGGAAGGAAGGTTACTTGGCAGGGCGGTAGTCTGAGCTTTCACCAACAGACGAAGGGAAACTCAACTGGGGGAACTTACCCAAGGAGAGGAGAGATCTATTGAACAATTAATTATTTTCACCCTAAAGTTTGAGATTCAATTAAGGAGTTTCGAGCTAGAATGAATTAATACCTACTCAGTGAACGGTTTGATTTGTTCATATGGTAGCCAATCCTCAAGCCTCCATTACTGCTAGTTGGATACCATACATCCACGCATCCATCAGCTAGTTATCCTTCTAGCAGGTTATACAGAACATAAGGTACATCCCAGCCACTCTTCCTGCTTCCATACTTGATGCGAAACACTCCCCAGGTAGTGCCAGGATCTCGTCAGTCATTATTTAGTCACAGGTGAATCAAATATTTCAGAAGAGAAGGTGAAGTTTTCAAAAATGACAGACGGGGAAAGAAAGGTGTGTTAGGTGATAAAAGTTTCCATATGAAAGATAGACGTAAATGGAACGGGAACAGCAAGTAAATAATAGAAAATCCGCACGAAGCATGGAGAAAAAAGAAAAAAACATATATAGGCAC
>JAXIVD010010335.1:5000-10000 GCA_036785275.1 Cancer borealis
GAGATGGAGACAAATACATGAACGGCTGTTAAAGATTACTGAATGGCAGACACAGACCGTAGAGAGGCTGTCCCCTACGTCACCACTTTCACCATCATCACCACCACCACCACTACCACTACCACCACCACCGCCACAGCTGCTGCTGCTGCTGCCGAGTGCCGAGACCTGTGTAGTCACAGCGTCAGTGTTGCTGCAGCAGTGGTGGTGAGGGGGTGCTGCCGCTGTGAGCCGGCGAGCGGATGGTACCTCTTATCTCGCAAGTGATTTATCGTAATGTCACTTAATAACTGAACAAATGCTTAAACGGCTTACTGTATAAGTTTGCAGCGATTTCTAGTCAGGATTGGGCATAATTACACCTGGAGAACAGTTAATTCAACTTTTAATTTCCAGAAGTAAATGAAAAACTCTTTCGCTAAAAGGCTGGAGGAGAAAAACACGAGTCAGCCTCCTTAACTGACGAGCAAATAAAAGAATATATATATATATATATATATATATATATATATATATATATATATATATATATATATATATATATATATATGTGTGTATGTGTGTGTGTGTGTGTGTGTGTGTGTGTGTGTGTGTGTGTGTGTGTGTGTGTGTGTTGAGACAAATTTTTAAAGATGTCAGTGACTTCCCGCAACATTAGAAAAACAGTGTACCTATGCATGTGGGTGATGGGTGCGTGAGGTGATGTGCGTCTGAGTGGGAGAGTGGGGGTGTGTGGGTGTTCGAGTGTGTGGGTGTTGGGTGGGTGTAGGAAGTGTGAAGGTGAAGGATGAAGGGAAGCTGTCTAAATAAGAGTGTGTGGCTGCCGCGGGGATGTTGGCGTGGAGGTGTGAGGGGTGAGATATGAAGCGTGCTGGGGTGAGAGGTGAAGGGTGAAGAATGGATGCCAGGGTGTCACGATACACGTTGACCTTCGCCTCGTCTGCCATCGTCGTCGCCTCGGAGTGTCCCTTTCTATGGTGGGACAGGTCGGAATGGGACGTAGCGAGGCAGGAGCTGGAAGATTCGGTCTCATTTCTCGTGAATCTCTGTTGCTCGCGTCACTGCATTTTATCCTCATATCAAACGCACGTCACTTGATTCCGTTAACGTTATAAAAGTTAATCCAATAGCAACATTTCAGCCAGATGAAGTATGTCGAGATTATTCATTTGTTTATGTATTTATTGCTTCATTCATTTACTGTTTCATTAGCATTATCGTTCTCAGATTCCCTTCAACTTTGCAACAAACTCGTCCGCCAATATCTACACAACATGGTTCTATACATAAAAAAGGAAAAAATAATCAAGTTGCCCCTTATTAAGTTAGTGAAGAAAAACGTCTAGGTCAGGGCCCTTGCGAGAGGGTTAGAAATTATACCCAAACATCAAGGCCCACGTCCTAGGGCAAGGCCGACACGTTTACAAGTGAGGTGAGTACAGCCTATGAGCTACTTCACCTCAGGGATCCCATAAACTATACGTAGCACCAGGCCCTAGACATGCTTCCCGCCGAACCAGTGTATTACAACACCAAACATGAATCTTAAATTGCCTCGAACTGTGGCAGTAATAATGTTGTACTATGTAGTTTCATCAGGTGATCTCAATTCCTGTAGTCAGCGAGCAGCTAGCCCCTGGGCACTGCACTCGATGCCTGCTTGAGAGTATATAGGTAAGACTCAGCCGTGCAAGGTGAAACAAGGTCAACCACACCACCACCACACACGAGTTGCAACACTGATGGCCACCTGGGCTGCTAACCTAACAGTATTGAAATTGTGACGTTAATAGAAACCTCTAGTTGCCTTTGATGAGACACGTTGTATCAAATCAACAACATTCACTATCAAGGCCAGTGCAAAACACCTCCACACCGTGATGTATCCTGTTAGAGAAACAGGAATACATGAGTTTAGTATTCAAGTACGTATAAGGATACTTTACCGTTGACCTTTGTATACCGATCAAAGAAAATGTTGTGATTTTAAATGTTTATGTAAATACTGTATAATAAACATTATAATAGATAGCTTCATATATAAATTTGTGATTTTTTTTGTTTAGTTAACTTAGCGTCAATATAAGTAAGCGCATCGCCCTATCCATGCAAACCGTTACTGTATTCAATTCCGGGACATCAAACTTTTTTTCCTGCATAGACCTGTAAAAATATTAATATACGGTTTTCTAGTATTCGAATTTAGCACAACAGAAATTATAAATTAATTATTACAATTATTAATGCTAGCCATGTGATGGAAACTACAAAACTTCTACTACCATAATATCTGCGGTTCGTAAAAGGCGATAAAAGGGACAGAGCGAGGGCTATGGGAAGCCCCTTCTCTGTATATTCTCCTACGGAAAGATAAAGTGCAAAGGGAAGAGGAGAGTAATGCTTCCATAAACCCTGGTGTGCCATGTCTTGGCTATCCCAATTTAGGGGGATAAAGCCAGGTATATAGACAGATAGATCAATCTTATCCTCGATTGGTCTTATTCGGCTTCAATGGTTCATAAGTTTTATGTGACTATGAAACCAGGGACGAGTTGACATTGTCGTTGCATGATATTAAAGTTTTTATCTCTCTCTCTCTCTCTCTCTCTCTCTCTCTCTCTCTCTCTCTCTCTCTCTCTCTCTCTCTCTCTCTCTCTCTCTCTCTCTCTCTCTCTCTCTCCCTCTCTCTCTCTCCTCTCTCTCTCTCTCTCTCTTTTCCGTTTATTCTACACCGGCACACATACGTATCTCTCCGTTATAAAACACACACACAAACACACACACACACACACACACACACACACACACACACACACACACACACACACACACACACATACACACACACACGCACATCGATGTAATGGATATTGTTCCATGCACACATTCACCACCATAACCTACAGCTTGTGAGTCATCGAACTAATCATTTCTTTTAGTGACTCACATTCTATGTATGTTGCTAAGAATGTCATGTTTCAAAATGCACCGCAGGGCTACCAATGTCCGCTGTACGTGTTTGTGCTCTGAATGCGGGTGCAGTGTGTGCTGTGCTGACTATCTCACGGTCGTTTTATTAACTAGCATGACTGCAGATAAGAAAGATAATAGTGTGTACCCTCACATGTATACACGGTCAATAGCTGGAGAGCACGAAGCATAGCCAAAATAAGAACGTCAGTTGAGATTTTGACGTGCAAAAAATCATGTATTTATTCAGTAAATTCGCAGTACTCCCGAGCATTCCATTTCAGTGCTAGTGACGAGCACAACAAATTGAGCTTGTGTCATCATGTTTACTGATGTACGTGTCTGCAATGAAATTTAGCATGTCATACATTTAGTTTTTGTGAACCACACTCACAGGTCAGGACACGCCCAATTCCACAGGTGATAAGATTTCAGATAAGGAAATACACTTTAAACCCCAAGAATTTATATACACGAGTTGTATTTGTAATGGGTGACGTTTGTGATTTATGCACTGGTATGTAAAGAAGGTGTTCATTCTTCTCTCCTCAGGTGCTTACAAAATCACAGCGACAGACGGACTCATTAAATTACTGTCAATAACCATCCGCGAAAGAGAATGTAAATATCTTGAAAGTTGATCAGCGAGTCCTGGGTGATAGTGGTGTAGGTGTGACGTGTGACGTGTGAGGAGAATAACAAGAGGTGTGTTCCAATGGCAAAAACCGAACCAAACTGGAGTGCCAGAAAAAGATGTGAAGCAGCCTTGGTTCGGTGTGCCAGAGTGGTAGACGCGATGAGATGAGAAAAAGGACACTGCAGGACGAAACGTTGGCATATGAGAGTGCCACTGAAAACACAATAAGAAAATATACACGAAAAAAGAGAACGATAAAATAGCAAAATACGTGAGAGACCTAGAAAGTAAATACAACAAAGAGAGGGAGCAGAAGTTCCAGGAGTGAGAAAAAAGATCGAGAGGTTGGTTACCCTTCTCGTCCCCTTGTCCTCCGCCCCTTCACTGCACCGTTTCAGCAACACAACGACAAAGCACATGGGCTGAAACGATAGTTTTCACGATTCTTCTATAGTGATACCTTTCTCCTCCACGACGGCGACCACAACGACGACGATTCCCACCACCACCACCAGCAACACCATTGCAACCACCACCACCACCCTCATGGCCGGATTACAACTGGATGCTCTGAGTCGGCCGAGTATGGGCGTGGGTGGGAGCGTGGGCGTACGTATGAGGAAGTCTTCTATGCCCATCGTCTCGCCTCGATCCCTCGAGATACCAATGGATCATATGCCGCTCAAGTCTCTCTCGAGAAGCGGGTCCCCGGCCAGGTAACGTATGTGTGCGTGTGTGTGTGTGTGTGTGTGTGTGTGTGTGTGTGTGTGTGTGTGTGTGTGTGTGTTTACCTAGTTTAAGTATACAGGATTTGAGTTACGTTCTTGTTGTAAACGTATACCGTTTCCCTAGATACTGTACTTTCTATCGACTTTCGTCCAACCTGTCCCATCCCATTCCATGTATCCATGCTTCTATTTAGAAAACTGAAATTCTTCCTAATAAAGAAGCATCTAATCATTCTTATCATATTCATGTCCTCATCAACTTTCGTCAACTTTCGTTACCAGTTTCCATCTATTCCTTCGCATCTATTCCTGCTTTCAACATCATTATCAAATCTCTTTTCTTCCTTTCCCATTGGCTGGGTAGTTTCAGCTTCTCTTCTCTCCCTATGTGGAACATCTCTTTCAAACCCTGTTCCATTTTTTTGCGACCCTTTATACATTTCTTTGTATATTTAAGATTTACTCAGTGTCTGATCCCAGGAGCAACGCCGGCAGGACGTAATTCTAAAATTTCGTAGAACACCAAAAATAAGGGTAACGAGCATATGCATACAGGAATTTTTTTGTTTAAAATTATGTGAAATTTGATTTCTAGGGTTAAATAAGATAGCTGAAATTTTTTTTTTTAAGCGCACAAGACACCTGGTGTCTTGTGCGTTTTTTTT
>JAXIVD010010336.1:0-10000 GCA_036785275.1 Cancer borealis
GAGAGAGAGAGAGAGAGAGAGAGAGAGAGAGAGAGTAAAGATAAAGAGATATAGTAGTAATAAAAAGTGATATTGATGGAAAATTTTGCATTAAACACTAAAAGATTTCTTATTTTATTCTTATTTATACTTTTTTTTACGTATCTTTAATTTGTATACCATGTAAGGATTATGTATATATTTTTTTCACTAATATAACCCATATGTATACACTCTTTGCCTCCTATTAATTGCTATACATCGATGAACATACTAAATGGTTCTTAATATACACACATACGCTCATACTTTTCAATCGCACACACACACACACACACACACACACACACACACACACACACACACACACACACACACACACACACACACACACACACACACACATTGTTATAAATAAGAAAAAAAAATCCTACCATACACAGGAATTTTCAGTTTTTATTATTTGTACATATTTCTTTCAATTTATGGGATTAATTCAAAATTTACGGTTAATTTCATGGTTTGTAAATGTTTTCCACAAACTAATGATGTTTTGTAATGCATAAGTACCTTTGCTAAGTAAGTGTTTTGTAAATTATAGAAATAAGAAGAAAAATGATGACTAGGCTATTTGAATTTTTGACATAATTTCAATTTAAGGGATTAATTTGGTATTTATGGTTAATCTAATGGGTTGTAAATGTAGCTTTTTAACGTAATGACTATTTGTAATACATAGATAAGTGTGTTAATTAAGTATTTTTATTGTTATAATGGAATAACTTTATATTTAAGGAATATTAGGCTATTTCAACGGAGCACAAACAACACAAACACAAAAACACAAAAAAAAAAAAAAAAAAATGGAAAAGACATTCAATATTAACACCAAAATAAAACACAAGAAAAAAAAAAAAACGAAATAAAACAAAAATAAAACGAAAAAAACCAGGCATTTGAACCCCACACCACAACGCAACATTCGTACTCAAGTGAACATGATCATTATTCTTCCGTGTGGATCTCTATTCATCACCTTCCATTCACTATCATTACATACGACGGGAGGAAATGCATCAGGGAAGGTAATGATGGAGGTGTAGGGGCGTACTACACTTGATCAATTACCTATTACGTAATTAATTAAGGCGGATGACTAATTGGCCTCATTTAGCACAAGTCAAAACAAATGAACAGAGAGAAGGAAGGAAGAAGGGAAGATATTGTGCTATTTTTTTGGTCTGTGTTCTGTTTCGGCTTTTATTTATTTTTTTTCTCTCTCTCTTTCTCTCTTTCAATATATCATATCTAACTATTTTTTTCTCTTCTCATAATATTTATCAGACTATTTCTCTCTCTTTCTATTTTATTATTATTCGGTCCTTGCATCATCATTTCGTACTGTTATTCCTTCTCTCTCTCTCTCTCTCTCTCTCTCTCTCTCTCTCTCTCTCTCTCTCTCTCTTCTCTCTCTCTCTCTCTCTCTCTCTCTCTCTCTCTCTCTCTCTCTCTCTCTCTCTCTCTCTCTCTCTCTCTCTTCATTCACTCACTTTTATTCACTCATTCACTCACTCAGGAAATCCGTTGTAAAGAAAGAAAACGTCAACATCATCATCATCAGCAGCAGCATAGTGCACGTGTGTCACTCTATCGGCGAAGAAAACGAAAGCAGGGTTCCTTTGATCTTAGTTTCGTTAATCAGCGTATAATTTTGACCTGTGAAGTGAATCCGATAATTTCAAGTAGATGGAAATAATCGTTAGGCATCGGTTATCAAGTGGACAAGGATAAGTGGACGAAGAGGAACCGGAAAACCTGGATAATTGAGGAGGAAGAGAAAGGTAATGTTGATTATTTAGCTTCCTTTCCGCACCACCACACCAACCACCAGTACATCATTGACCTTGAAACTCACACACGGGGGCGTTAGGTAAATGAGAGAGAGAGAGAGAGAGAGAGAGAGAGAGAGAGAGAATCATTATTATTTATTCAGGTTGTGATTTCAAGGTTAGATTATATAATGCATCTTATCTTTATAGCCAATATATCCCCATTTCTTTTTATCCATCTATATTTTAAGGCTATTTATATATCAGCGGAAGATAGGAATACGTTTAAAGATTGATAAATATGGGAAAATGAAGAGAATTGGATTAAATAATAAGGATAACTGATAAAATAGTTAATCGAGTCGTGTTTGTGATAAATATTTAGTGTCAAAAATAAATAAAGAAAATAAATGAATCTATAATGTTGATTTTAAATTAATATTATATCTATCTTGAGGGGAAGGGAAGGGGATAGGGGAAGGGAAGAGGATAAGGGGAAGGGATAAAGGGAAGGAATAAGGGGAGGAGGTTAAGGGTGATTGTAAGAGAGTTAAGGGAGTGAGTGTAAGTGTAAGGGGAAGAGGCTGAATTTAAGGGGTAAAGGGGGTTAAGGGGAAGGGGTAAGGAGTCTATAGCATTACAGATCACCTAGAATCACGTGGTTTTGCATCGTCATATTGCAGATTTGAATAGTAATGTTTCCAAATACTAGTCACAGAGGCTATAAGGGTGAAAATATTGGACAAGTGATGGGAAGGTCAGTCTCTACTTATCTGGGGAGGGCGTGGGGGGGAGGGGGGGAGGAGTATTGGGGAATGAACAGTGGTAGTGGTGTGTGGTGGTGGTGGTTGGTTACTATAGGAGGGAGGGAGGGAAGGTAGGAGGAGGGAAGGTAAGGTAGGAGGGAGGAAGGTGATCACAGCCCTGAGGGAAAGGTAAGATAAAGATCAGAGAGGGAGGGAGGGAGGGAGGAGGAGGGAGGGAGGAGGAGGGAGGAGGAAAGGAAGGGAAGGAGGGTACAGGGTCAGTCAGTATTGGTGGTCTACCCTTCCTCTCCTCCTCCTCCCTCCTCCTCCTCCTCCTCCTATCATTCCTTGTGAGTCTTACTTCCTGTTATAGAATGCTTATCCCCCTTCCCCCTCCCCCTCCTCCTCCTCTTCCTATTCCTCCTCTCTCCTCCTCCTCCTCCCTCCTCCTCCTCCTCCCTCCCCCTCCACCACCTCCTCCCCCTCCGCCATCCGCTCATCCGCTTGTCCGCTCGCTATCTGTGGCTTAACAGAGGAAACTGATGCACTTAATTTTATATTGGGCTATTTTACTCCCTCTGTGTGTGTGTGTGTGTGTGTGTGTGTGTTGTGTGTGTGTGTGTGTGTGTAGTTGTTTGCGAATGAGACCCCAAGTTTATCTCTCTCTCTCTCTCTCTCTCTCTCTCTTCTCTCTCTCTCTCTCTCTCTCTCTCTCTCTCTCTCTCTCTCTCTCTCTCTCTCCAATAATTTCCTCTTTTCCTAACATTCATTACTATTTATCTTTTTTTATTTATTTATTTATTTATTATTTTTTTTAGCTGCCATTAATATCCTTTTTCTCCTTTTTTTTCTCCTTCCGCTAATCATCCTTCCTTTTCCTTCTCCTGGACTCGTAGGATGATAAGGATGCCATTACCTCACCTCCTTGAATCCTTATTGGGCAGTTTTATTACCTGTACAGACGGATCCAATCACCTGTCTCTCTCCACGCACCTGTGTCATTAGTAGCGTCATTGACAAGTGTGCTTCGGTCTTACCTGTGCAATTTTTGATTAGTCCAAAATATGGCTGCTTGTTATGATGACGTAAGGTGTCTAGTTTCATGTCTTATTTAGATTGATTATTTCCCTTACTTTATTTCCCTTCCGTTCTTACCTTCCTTTCCTCCTCCTTCCTCTGTTTCTTTTTTTCTTTTTCTTCTTTTTTTCTTATTTCCTTCCTTCCCTTCTCAGTTTTTTTTTTTTACTAATCTTTTTTTTGTTCGTCTGTCATTATCATTCTGTCAATTCATGTTTTATTTACTGTTTTATTTATCTTAATTCTTACGTGTTTATTGTTATTTTTACTAGATTTATTTATTTTATTTTTATCTGTCAAGTTGAAGCCAAGAATAATAATAATAATAACCATAATAATAGTTAGTGAAAATATAATCAAGTTATTTTTAGCAAAACCAAATCAAATATAACATAACTTAACATAACTTAATCCTAATTCAATTTAATCTAACCTAACGTAACGGAAACTAGCCCAACTTAACCTTAACCTAACTTAATCTAACCTAACTTAACCCAAACTTAACTAAACTAAAACAACATGAACCAAAAATATAAATACCACAAAAATACATCGTCTTGAATCTTATAAAAACAACTCATGATTATTATTTGCACTGAATCTTCAATGTAAATACTAATAACATACTTAAGTTTGATAATACTTTAATGATAGGATACACTGATACTCTGACCCTTATATCCTGTCTCCCTTATACTTCCTTGCATGAAAACTTCGAAGGTAAACGGGAAAAAAAGTGGAAATTTGAGTGTACTTGGGGGAAAAAGGGAAACATAGAGATTATTTTCCTTATTCATGTTTCCTTAATAGGTGTTGAATGCAGGGAGATATAAGTGAAGGGAAATAAAGGAGGATGCATAGAAAATGGAATAAGGGAAAAAAAGTAATGATTGGGGAATAAATAGGACTTAGAGGAAAGGGAATGATAGGGAAGAAAGGGTAATGGAAGATGATTCACTACTACTACTACTACTACTACTACTACTACTACTACTGTTTTTACAATTCAGTTTCTTCCTATTCTATTTTTTCTCTTCATTTTCTTCCTCTTCTTCTACTTCATCCTCTTCTTCGTCTACATCTTAATCTTTTTCCTCCTCCTCCTCCTCCTCCACCACCACCACCACCACCACCACCACCACTCACTTACCTGGTCATTATCCCTCCTTTATCCTTGCTATCGTAATTACTAATATTCGATAATGTCTTCCTGTTGTTGTTGTTGTTGTTGTTGTTATTGTTGATCTCTTCTCCTGTTCATGTTTACTCATTTCCTCTTCCTCTCTTTTATTCTTCCTTAATGTGTTCATATATTTTTTTTTATTGTTTTTTTTATTTATTCCTATAATTTTCGTTTGTGTTGTATCTTTTTTATATCTCTTCACAAATTACGTTTTTTATGTGTTGATTTATTATTTCTATTTAATGGGAGACTTATTTACTTTTTTATATACTTTTTATTGTAGTTTTTTTTCTTCATTTTCATGTTCTTGTTTTTCATTAAGGGTTCTCAAAGGACTGGTTACCTGTGTGTACGTGCATTAATGACCTGAGGCGTGCATGCGACTACCTGAAGGTGTGTGTGTGTGTGTGTGTGTGTGTGTGTGTGTGTGTGTGTGTGTGTGTGTGTGCGTGTGTGCGTGTTCGTGTGTGTGTGTTTAAGCCTTCACGCACCTGTTTAAAAGCTTCCATAAGTGTGTTTCAAAGTTCCATGTACGTGTTTCAACCTTCCATTTCAGCTTAATTTTTTGTTTTCATTATTTTCCTGCGAGTTTTTGAACCAATTTCTTTAAGGTTTCATTTTTTAAGCATCTGATCCTCTTATATTATCCTTCACCTTTATTTAAACCCCTTAACATCCTTCTAAGGGGTATTGGATCACCTTATACAGTCTTACCTTAATACTGAACCTAAATATTCGTACTTAAACCTAAATGTCTCTTTTAAGGACACGGTATAACATTTTCTTTCTCTCTCTCTCTTTCTTTCTGTCTGTTTCTCTGTTGTCGTAATGTATATTCATAACAGGTGTTCATTGTGTTCTATCCATTTGGTAATAATACATTGCAAGAGAAGACTGAGTTATACACTTAACTTTAGTGTTTATTATTTTGTCACATAATTACTCGCAATTGCTGGGGGTTGAGAAAAAAAAGTAGAATCGTAATGACTCAGACTTATGCAGGTGTTGTAACCCTAATAACTTAATTACCTGCCTTGATACACAGGTAGAATTTGGATGGTGAGGAGGAGTAGCCTGCTTCTCCTCCTCCCCCTCCTCCTCTTCTTCCTCCTCTTCCTCTTCCTCCTCTTCTTCCTCCTCTTCCTCCTCTTCCTTCTCCTCCTCCTCCTATTTGTCTGTCTTTTTCTCTACCTGGTTGGAAGTTATGTAGGTATGTGTGTGTGTGTGTGTGTGTGTGTGTGTGTGTGTGTGTGTGTGTGTGTGTGTGTGTGTTATTTATTTTACCTCATTCTTTCCCTTCCTATCCTGTTTCCTCTTCTTTTTTACCCTTTCTATCTCTCCTCTCTTTCCCTTCAAATTTCCCTCCTCCTCCTCCCTTCCACTCCCCTCTCCTCTTCCTCTCCATCATCTCTCTCTCTCCCATTCTCTCACTCCCTTATATTATCTTTTTTCACTTTTCCTTCATCTTCTCTCCCTCCCTCCTCCCCCCTCCCCTCGTCCCCTCTGTGGTAAGTGTGGTACAGTACACACCCTTTCCCCTTGTTTTACTACCACACAGCAAGGGAAACACAGCAGGGGATCAGAAAGTTTCCCTCTACGCAATGGAAAGTTCGGGTGAAGGATTGAATGGAGTGTGTTGTGTATGCGAAGTGAATTGAAATGAACCGAACTGAAATTATCCGAATTGTAATTAACCGAACTGAAATTAACCGAACTTAAATCAACCGAACTGAAAATAATCGAACTGAAATGAACCGAACTGAAATTAACCGAACTGAAATTAACCGAACTGAAATTAACCGAACTGTAATTAACCGAACGGAACCATTAACTGATAACCTTAAAGATACCTAATGAGAGAGAGAGAGAGAGAGAGAGAGAGAGAGAGAGAGAGAGAGAGAGAGAGAGAGAGAGAGAGAGAGAGAGAGAGAGAGAGAGAGAGAGAGAGAATGCCTTGCTTCTCCTCAAAACAAAGGAATGACGAACAGATATTAAACACGAAATATATAACGAAATAATGATTCGTAACTCCGATGAAATAAATGATAAAATAATATAATAAAAACTCGCTATTAATAATCAAACAAATGAGGGTTAGAATGCGTGTTTCTTCATGCTATAAATACAGTAATGAAGGGAATAAATGATGATAAGGGAAGTGTTGATAAAGATGATGTATAGAATATTAAATAGAAGGCGAGGTGAGATATTGATAAGTGAAGGTAGGAAAGCGCATCACAAACTCATCTATATTATGTGTTGGATAAGCGCCATCTTGACGTGAAATCTGAAATGTGTATAGAGGGTTTAAGGATGATTATTGCGTTTATATATATTTTAAAAGATTGAATGTAAGGTATCAGACCAAGGATTAAGGGTTTCGATACGTTATTGTTATTGTTATTTTGTTATTATTAGCATGATAATTTATATATTTTTTAAAGATGAGGCGTGGCCGTTATAATTAGTTTTAAAGATTTCAAATTATTTATTGGTTCTTTTAAGGTGCGATTCTGAAGGTGAGTTCGCGATCCGTTTTCTAACTGTCAGTCACTCCGAGGAGGGCAAGCGAAAGGACCTTTGTGTTGGGAGCTGCCGTGGTGTAACAGTTTTTATAGTGTTCGCCTTCCTATCATGGTATGTTTATATATATTTGTTTCTAGAGTTATGTTAAATAGGTTGAGAAGCAGTGCATTGGTGTTTGTAATGGTGTTGGTGTTACGTGTTAGGTGGTATTATTAGTATAAGTTTAATGTTTTGTTGATAAGCTTGACCAGATTATAGTTTCATTTATTTTATTTATTTATTCATTTATATTCATTTATATTTTGTCCTGGTTTATTTTGCGTTGGTTTTGGTTTTCGTTATATCTATCTTTATTTATCGTGATTATTGTGACCGTTTTGTGCATCCAATTTTTAGAATATTTTTTTTATTACTTTGAATATTTTAACGGTTATTTTGAGTTTCCATTTGAATATTTTTTAAAGGTTTATATGTATTATTATTTGTATTATTATTTGTATTATTTGGTCGAAAGTCTTCATAAATAAATAAATAAATTGATGTTGCGATCTGTGGCTCTTCCTTGACTCCATCAGTACATTAATATTAACCGAACTGAATTCAACCAAACTAAAGTTAACCGAACTGAATTTAACCGAACTGAATTTAACGTAACCGAAATAAACCGAACTGAATTTAACTCAACTGAATTTAATGTAACCGAAATAAACCGAACTGAATTTAGCTGAACTGAATTTAATTGAACCGAAGTTAACCAAACAGAATTTAACCGAACTGAAATTAACTGAACTGAATTTAACGGAACTGAATTTAACCGAACTGAATTTAACGGAACTGAATTTAACGGAACTGAATTTAACCGAACTGAATTTAACGGAACTGAATTTAACCGAACTGAATTTAACGGAACTGAATTTAACGGAACTGAATTTAACCGAACTGAATTTAACGGAACTGAATTTAACCGAACTGAATTTAACCGAACTGAATTTAACCGAACAGAATTTAACGGAATTGAATTTAACCGAACTGAATTTAACCGAACTGAATTTAACCGAACTGAATTTAACCGAACTGAATTTAACCGAACTGAATTTAACGGAACTGAATTTAACCGAATTGAATTTAACCGAACTGAATTTAACGGAACTGAATTTAACGGAACTGAAGTTAACCGAATAGAATTTAACTGAACTGAATTTAACCGAACTGAATTTAACCGAACTGAATTTAACGGAACTGAATTTAACGGAACTGAATTTAGCCGAACTGAATTTAACCGAACTGAATTTAACTGAACTGAATTTAACCGAACTGAAGTTAACCGAATTGAATTTAACTGAACTGAATTCAACCGAACTGAAGTTAACCGAACTGAATTTAACCGAACTGAATTTAACTGAACTGAAGTTAACCGAACTGAATTTAACCGAACTGAATTTAATTGAACTGAAGTTAATCGAACTGAATTTAACTGAACTGAAGTTAATCGAACTGAATTTAACCGAACTGAATTTAACTGAACTGAAGTTAATCAAACTGAATTTAACTGAACTGAAGTTAATCGAACTGAATTTAACCAAAATTAATTTAACTGAACTGAGGTTAACTGAACTGAATTTAACTGATATGAATTTAACCGAACTGAATTTAACCGAACTAAAATCAACCGAACTGAATTTAACCGAACTGAAGTTAACCGAACCGAAGTTAACCGAACCGAAGTTAACCGAACCGAAGTTAACCAAACTGAATTTAACCGAACTGAATTTAACCGAACTGAATTTAACCAAACTGAAATTAACCAAACTAAAGTCAACCGAATTAAAGTTAACCGAACTGAAATTAACTGAACTGAAGTTAACCTAACTGAAGTTAACCTAACTGAAATTAATCGAACTGAAATAAACCGAACATGAACCGGATTTTCCCCAAGGTTGATACAGCTGTGGAATTACATTAAATTTCCAACTGTATTGCAAATTTTTTTTTTACATTTTTTCTTTTATTTCTATTCTATTATTTTTTCAATTCTTTTTCCTTCTTTTCCCATTTCACTGTTTTCTTTTTTTAAATAATTGCCTAATCATTACCTAGTCATTACTTAATCATTATATAATCATTGCGTTATCAAGTTCATGTATGGTCTCTATGGTCGAAACTCCTATACAAACACATAGACATTAACACCCTTAAGCTTACCTGTGGCTTACCTCTCTCTTACCCCGCATATAACTACCCCATTATATTTTATTTTCTCTATTTATTTGTTTATTTTATTTATTTTTTTGCATGAGGGGCAAACGTAGAATCACACACACACACGCACGCACACACACACACACACACACACACACACACACACACACACACACACACACACACACACACACACACACACACACACACACAATTTTCCCAGATTCATTTGTTACTAAAAAAAGAAAAGGAAATGAAGTAATAAATAATAGATAAAAATTCGTATGTGATAGTTATGAATCAAATTGAGTTGAGGGGAAACAGTCCTCCTTTCACTAGAGGGGAAACGAGGCGTCTTGCAGAGAAGGGAGGGAGGAGGTGGAGGGGAATGTTGCTGGGATATTGCAACCAAGGGAAAAAATGGGTGATGATAGGAGGGAAAAAATTGATAAATGTGATGC
>JAXIVD010010336.1:12500-13569 GCA_036785275.1 Cancer borealis
TCTCCCCTCCCCCCTCCCCTCCCCCCTCCCTCCTCCCCTCCCCCCTCGCCCCCCTCCCGTCGGTCAGCCCTACTGAGACCGGATTTATTTCGCTACGCCTATATAGATCATTGGGCTATTATTGCCTTTGCTCTCTCTCTCTCTCTCTCTCTCTCCTCTCTCTCTCTCTCTCTCTCTCTCTCCTCTCTCTCTCATCTCTCTCTCTCTCTCTCGCTCATTTATTAAGGTTACAATCGGTGTTCCTAAATTTTTTCTTAGATCAGGTTAGATTCTGCTCTTCTCTCTCTCCTCTCTCTCTCTCTCTCTCTCTCTCTCTCTCTCTCTCTCTCTCTCTCATCTCTCTCTCTCTCTCGTCTCTCTCTCTGACATGATTAACACTTCCTTCGTAATTATATTTCAGGAGGAAAAAAAGGGTACAATTTGTCTCGGAGAATTTATATTTTTTATTAATCGAATGTAATGGTGTGTGTGTGTGTGTGTGTGTGGGTGTGGTGTATGTGTGTGTGTGTGTGTTGTATGTGTATGTGTGGTGTGTGTGTGTGTGTGTGTGTGTGTGTGTATATTTATCCATGCTTTTTATATCTATCATATCCAATCCATCCTCTTTCATTCTTTTTCTCCTTCCTTCCTTCCTCCTTCCTTCCTTCCTCCTTCTATCCTCCTTCCTTCCTCCTTCTTCTATCCTTCCTTCCTTCCTTCCTTCCTTCACTTCATCTCTACCATAACCCTTTCTTTCCTTCCTTCCTTCCTTATACCTTTCCTCCTCATCTTCCTTCCTCCTTCTCCTTCTTCTTCCTTCCTTCCTCCATATATCCTACCATCCTTCATTCTCTTCTCTTCCACCTCTCCATTCTCTCCCATCCACACAATCCTTCTATTCCTTCTCACCCCTTTCTTCCCCCTCCTCACTCTCCTCCCTTCCTCCCTCTACCCCCCCGCCCCCCAGGCTGACCACACTCCATTATGACACCCCCGTAGGTCCTTGATAGAAAAGAGAGAGAGTTATGAGCTCCTTCTGATTTAGGAACGCCGCACCACCACCACCATCACCACCACCACTACCACTACC
>JAXIVD010010337.1:0-13567 GCA_036785275.1 Cancer borealis
CACACACACACACACACACACAGCGGGGCGAGGACTCAGCCAAGTGGAAATATGAATAATCAAGACAAAATTTAGGTGCAGGCGAGTGTGATCAAGATTGTGTGTGACGCGACGCTAATATTACCAAGACTCTCACCCTTACACACCCTTATACTCCCTCACCCTCACCCTAACACTCCCTGACTCTTCTCCCCCTCATCTCCCTCCCTCTACCTCACCCTGATCTCCCTCTCCCTTATCTCACCCTATCTTTACTCTCCCTTCTCTCTATCACTTGCTTTCCTTCCCTCACCCTCACACCTCTGTTTCCTTAACCCTTATTATTTCACCTCCATCTCCTCTGCCTTCCTTTACTCGCACCCTTTTTCAGCCTCACCCTTCACCTGACCACCCAGAGAAAGAGGAGGAGGAGGAGGAGGAGGAGCACACACGTCCCCCTTCTCGCATAATCCTAAGGGCGGAGGAACTTCTCTTGGTCTGTCGGAGGTAGAGAGAAGAAGACAAAAAGGTGATGACAGGAGGAGTAGGTACCAGTCTCAGCCTCTCTCCCTCTCCCTCTCCCTCTCTCTCTCTCTCTCTCTCTCTCTCTCTCTCTCTCTCTCTCTGGCGTTTAATGGTGGTGTTGCATCATCAATTTTACTTATTCAAGACCTAAACCCAAAGCCCTGAGTGTCCCGCGGCTAATATCCCTGCAACGGAGAGCATTAAAAAGCCCGCCCCTTTATAATGAAAATGGGAATTAAGGGCGCCACAAGGAGGAGGTGGAGGAGGAGGAGGAGGAGGAGGAGGAGGAGGAGGAGGAGGAGGAGGAGGAGGAGGAGGAGGAGGGATGCTAGGAATATTGTGGGCACGATACGCGAGACTCTCAAACAAGTGGGGAAGGGAGGAGGAGGAGGAGGAGGAGGAGGAGGAAGGCAAGAGGAACAAGGAATTCTCGTGCATTCATTAATGTAAGGGACGACGAGAAGGAGGAGGAGAAGGAGGAGGGGGAGGAGGAGGAGGAGGAGGAGGAGGAGGAGGAGGAGGAGGAGGAGGAGGAGGAGATGGAGGAGGAGGAGGAGGTAAAGAATAATAAGAGGTGATATTTTCAACAATTGGAATAAATTAATAAAAAAACAAAAACACCTTATAGAAGAACAAGATCACGAAACACACACACACACACACACACACACACACACACACACACACACACACACACACACACACACACACACACACACACACACAAGTAGTAGTAGTAGATAGCAGGAGGTAATGATTCTCTGTCGTTACCGCTTACAATAGTCTCGCCATAAACACTCTCCGCTATAATGGAGGTGACGGCAACGCGGATTCAACACAAATAATAGACAAACACTCATCGTTTTCATTCCACATTGATAAATATCCAAGCTTCCCCTTTACCCTCGATCCCAACAGAAAATGGGATTAAATATTACGGCTCGCAAATCAGTTACACTCGGAAAAGATTTATGTTGTATTCATTTAAATGTATATATTCTCTTTTTTTTTTTTTCTCTCTCTCTCTCTCCACTCGATGTAATAATATACTCCAAAGATTTCTAACGTTTATTTTTGATGTCATTCTTGCAGGGTTTTTTTTTTTTCTTTCTTTCTTTCTTTCTTTCATTCATCTCTCAATGTTTTTTAAAATGATTATTATCTTCACAAAGCTTATTCCTTCCTTCTAAGTGACACTGAATGTTATTGATTCTTCTTCTTTTTTATATATATAATTTTTTTTTTTTTTAATCTCGTCTATTTTTTTTTTTACTGCTACTAACTTCTATTCAAGCGTAAAATCGACTTCATTTGTTTCTGATTTATGTTGTGTAACTTTTCCACCTCCTCCTTCTTCTTTTTCTTCTTCTTCTTCTTCTTCTTCTTCTTCTTCTTCTTCTTCTTCTTCTTTCTCTTCTATTACTTCTTACTCTTCCTTTGTCTTTTTTTATCTTTCATATTACTTATTTTTTGGTACTATGTGAAAAGGATGAAAGGAATAGATATAATGAATTGAAAATAGTAGTATTTCCTATGTATTCTATTTCTTTCTTATTCTTTCTTTCTATTTTTTTGTTTCATTCTTACTACTTTTTTTTTTCTCTCAGAAGGCGAGGGAGGGCGAGACGGTAACTCCCAAGAACCAACATGGAAAGTGGTAAGCTCTGTCCTATGTGAGTTATATAATTCCTTCCTTTAAATAATGCAACTTGTTTTCCTCCCAGCATATTCTCCTTCCCTCTCCTCCTCCTCCTCCACCTCCTTCTCTTCCATTCCGGCGTAATAAGCTAGTCTCCTTTACATCCAGGAAGACGCTGGCCCATCACCTCTCCCTTTGCAACACGCCGTCTCCTCTCCACCCTTTACCCTCCTACCCTCCCTAACAGCCTCCAACCTCCTCCCGGACACTTGGCACCAGTACAGACATCCAATTAGAATTCATCATTTGCGGCTGCGTGTGTAGTGACGTGCTAGGGATGAACACGCGCAAAATATGGTGACAATTCCCTCACTACCCACGGAATGTATGGTGATGACTTAGGCGCAGTCAGGAGCCGCTGACGACAGCCACCTGCTCTGTCTGACTTACTAACGCGGCTGCTGACGGAGGGAGAATATGGCTGAGGAAGGTGAGAGAGGAGGAGGAGGAGTGGAGGAGAACTGACGAGGGACGGTGATGGAGAGGAGTTACTGAGGACGAGGAGGAGGAGGAGGTGGAGGAGGAGGAGGAAGAAAAGAAGGAATAAGAATATGTAAATAGCACATTCTCTTTGGTCTTTTATTCTTCTTTATTCAAGTGTGTGTAAGGTTGGCAAGGAAGTAAACGTACGCACACACACACACACACACGCACACACACACACACACACACACACACACACACACACACACACACACACTTACACAACCTTCTTCGCACGGGTTTCAAATCAAGAGCAGTCAAGAGGGAATTCATTTTAGTCAACGTAGAGGCGCCTTCGCTAACCATTACTTGTCTTTAACAGGGCGTGAAGGGGTGAGAGGGTGAGGGGGTGAGGGGGTGAAGGGGTGAGGGGGTGAAGGGGTGAAGGGGTGAAGGGGTGAAGGGGTGAAGGGGGTACCAAGGAGCGCCGCCATTCTGACAGACGCCGCATCAAGTGGTGGAATATTTTTTACAAACTAATGATGCGAATAAGGGAAAGGTAGGTGTGTGTGTGTGTGTGTGTGTGTGTGTGTGTGTGTGTGTGTGTGTGTGTGTGTGTGTGTGTGTGTGTGTGTGTGTGTGTGTGTGTTTACCTGTACTTCACCTTTATATAAACTCCAATAGACTTCTTAAAAAAATCATAACGAAACATCCAAAATTTGTTCACATCTACAAATAAATAAAATGAACTACGACAAGGATGGAGGAACAGGAGGAAGGAGGAAGGAGGAGGCGGAGGAGGAGGAGGAGGAGGAGAAGGAGAAGGAGAAGGAGAAGAAGGAGGAGGAGGAGGAGGAGGAGGAGGCATCGAGACGTATCAGTTGTCGGTGACCTACAAGTGATGGTTGCTTCCTTCCTCCGTCACAAATCAGTAATAATTTGTCCTGACGTCATGAAGAAGAGACGTCCATTCTTTAGGAAAAACTGACGCCGAGTGGGAAGGAGGAAGGCACGGAGGGAGGGAAGGGAGGGAGGGAAGGAAGAGAGAGAGAGACATGGAGGTAGAAAAGCAATAAAGAAAAATAGAAATATGAAATAGTATATATATATATAATTACTTTTCTATCCATCTCTCTCTCTATGCAACATATTTTCAAACCAAGTAAAATTGCAACTGGATTTTTCATGATGATTAAAAAATATATTAATGAACTTGTCACTACACCCAATATGTATCACACACGTACACACATACACACACGCACACGTACACACATACACACACAGGCACCCCAATTAACGCCCCCCCCCGGGTAGGCAAGGGCGGGGGCCGTGAAATACGAGTCCAAGGTTCCATTAATGTCAGGCGAGGCGGCGACATAAATACAAGTGGGGGACTGGCGCGAGAATTTGAATACCGTCGCGTATCAAACAAATTTCTCCACCACGGAAATGTACGAGTATGTATGTATGTGGTGTATGTATGTATGTGTATGTGTGTATGTGTATATGTGTATGTGTGTGTGTGTGTGTGTACGTAGAGGGAGGGAGGGGATTCTAGACTCAACAACACACTACTACTACTACTACTACTACTACTACTACTACTACTACTACTACTACTACTACTACTGCCTCCATTATTTCTCCAGCTTCCCTATTACTCCTCCTCTTCTTCTTCTTCTTCTTCTTCTTCTTCCTCTTCCTCCTCCTCCTCCTGCAACACCTCACCACACACTGTATTTATTGCTACCACCACCACCACAAAACCACAACACCATAGTACAATTGTCTATTCCCACCACATCACCACCATTATGAGTCTCTACCACCACCACCACCACCACTACCACACATCACCGCCCTTCATCACCATCAACAACACTATAACCACTACTACCACATTTGCACATCCTCCATTTCTACCACCACCACCACAACAACAATCATTGCGCATACAAACCTTTATCAATACCACAATTCACCACAAATATTTTCCGTTCTATAACCATCACTGTTAACGTTATTGAACCTACTACTATCATCTTTACTACTACTACTACTACCACTACTACTACTACTACTACTACTACTACTACTACTACTACTACTACTGCTACCATTATAACTACCATTGCAAAAACAGTTACTCAATAAACACACACACACACACACACACACACACACACACACACACACACACACACACACACACACACACACACACACAAAGGAACATCATATCAAACAGAAGACGAAAATTCTGAGAAAAGACGAAGAGAAAATGAAGCAAATTGAAGACAAGAGAAGAGCGTCGAGCACACACCCAAGAGCGGGAAGACAAGAAGACAAGAAATCGGGCGACGGGAAGACAAAGAAGACAACATTCACAAGGAGACGAGAAGAATGTGGCGGGAGGGAGGAGGCGGGAGGCGGGAGGCGGGTGGGAAGGAAGGAAGGAAGGAAGGTAGGAAGGAAAGCGATAGGGAGAAAGAGACTGCGAGGAGTGAAGGATAGTGAAATGGAAATAGAGAAGGAATTGAAGGAGGAAAGAGAGAAAGAGAAGAGAAGAGGGAGAGTAGGATAATAAAGGAGAATGGGAAGTTTGAGGTCAGTGTGGATGACTTTTAGAATTGGGGGAAAGGGGAAGGGAGAAAGAGGAAGGAGAGAGTGTTTTCTTATCCCTCTCCTTCCCTTTCTACACCCTAACCTAACCTAACTAAAAAATAGGATTGTATGAAGGTATGGATTGAATATATATATCCACCTAACCTAACACATCCATCTCTTCATCCTTTACAATCACACCCACCCACACACACCCACACACACACACCACTTCTCCTCATCTCCTCACCCCATCGCCTTTACCAGCATCCCTTTCTCTCTCTCTCTCCATTGCAACACATTTAGTCTCCTCATCTTGTTGCAAATTCACGAGTTGGCGCGATACGTAAGGTAAAAAAAAACCCAGACAAGACTTCAGCTTTCCCGCCATTAATTGAGGCCAACATTCTGTAACATACGTCTTCGGGGCAATCGGCCACGTCAATATATGCAAATTCTCACACATGTATCAAGGAATTTTAATAATATTCCACTACCAACACCACACACAGATTTCCCTTAGCGAGCCAATAATTCAGGGAGTGAGTGTGAGTGTGAGAGAAAGAGATAGAGATAGAGATAGAGATAGAGATAGAGAGAGAGAGAGAAAGAGAGAGAGAGAGGAAAGGAGGAAAGAGGAATGAGAGGGCACGGAACAAGAGGTTAATAAACAAGGAGAGGGACAGGAGGTGGAGAGGAGGTTTGCAATCATACCAAGAAACCATTATCAAAATATCTACACTCCTCCTCCTCCTCCTCCTCCTCCTCCTCTTGGTCGTCCTCCTAGGTGGCAGCTCCGTACAGATGCGTGTAAATGTGCATATTTTACGCTGAAATTACAGGGGCAAACGTAACACGCAGGCGCACTGGTGATTACATGCAATTCCTTCTTTAATAGCGATGAGCGTGTGTGATTAGGTTGCAAGTGGCTGTGGGGGTGATTTTAGAACAAGCCGTCATACACACACACACACACACACACACACACACACACACACACACACACACACACACACACACACACACACACATACATACACACCACACCACATAAACAAACAGACCTCACACGTCTTATATATTTTTTTTTACTCGCTCTCTCTCTCTCTCTCTATCTATTCTTGTTCCTCTTCTTCATCTTCATCATCTTCCTCCTCCTCCTCCACTCTCTCTTAATGTGAGTCTGATTCTTTGTCTCTAAATTCGTGGCCACTCACTGTGTGGGCAGCAAGGTCAAGGAGGCGCCCCGGGGAAAGGTCAAAGGTCACGTGGTGTGGATGAAGGAGTTTGACCTCGAAGTTCAACCAGAAATCTCTACGCTCTCTATAACTATATTTTCAACACGATTACTATTATTATTATTATTATTATTATTATTATTATTATTATTAGTTATTATTATTACGAGAGAAAACAAATAATAAGTTAACCACACACACACACACACACACACACACACACACACACACACACACACACACACACACACACACACACACACACACACACACACAGACACACATACACACACTCCAGTATTCTGCCTTCAACACACACCTTCCTCCAATATCGCTACCTGCTCCAATACTTCCCTCTCCCTCCTCCTCCTCCTCCTCCTCCTCCTCCTCCCCACTGCCATCTTCAATACCACCTCCAACATCCCACTCACAACCGTCTACATTATCGTGCCCAATATCACACCCAATACGGTCTTGCCTAACATCGCTCCTCTCTCGGCCTCTCCCACTGTTACGCGACACACACCCTTGCTTTCCACCTTCTCTTTGGCACCTGATAATTTCCTCCAAGTCTTCTTCTTCTTCTTTTTTTTTTTTCTTTACCCTTCTTCCTACTTTTCCTTTTTTATTTTATTTTTTTGATCTCTTTGGTTTCCCTCGTTTTTCTTATCTTCTTTTCTGCATTTTCCTCCTTCTACTACTATTATTATTACTATTACTACTAACGGTTGGGTTAATTGTATGTTTTCAGTACTGTTGTCTTCTTCTTCCTCCTCCTCCTTCTCCTCCTCCTCCTCTTCTTCCTCTTACTCTTGTTTTCTTTTTAATATTAGTACTCAGTTTTGTTTTGTTTTCATCTTTTTTCGTGTGAGGTGTTTTCTTTCGCTTTTTTTCTCGTTTCTCCTTTGCTTCTTGAGTGACAGAAGTAGTCAAGTGGGAAATTGGTGGAGGTATGAGGGGGGGACGGGGGGGGGGGGGAGAGGACGTGTGTGTTTTGTCTATGAATGCTTAAAATACACACACACACACACACACAGTCATGCACACGAAAGCATATGCACAGTTTTGCATATGTATTCATGCACACACACACACACACACACACACACACACACACACACACACACACACACACATACACATACACTGTACTACATATATCATTACAATCTTATATCACAGTCAAACAAAAATAATTAGAAAAATAAATTGAATATAATAATAAAAGATAACTCAGCAATTTCAGAACCTCTATGAGTGATGAGTCTAAGCTGATGAATCCTTGATGAGTGAATTCAGCTTAATTCTACATCAGGACAAGGTCAGCATTGTAACCTGAGGACAGTTTTTGGGGTTCCTTTGGGAGGAGGACACGCAAGCAAAACTAATCTGCAGGTAAGTCACGCTACTCACCTCACCTGCTTAGAGATTACACGGGAACAAGACAGGAACAAGACAGGTACTCCCTCTTATTAACCTGTACAACACCTGAAGGAAATTACTGTCACATGCATACACACATACACACACACACACACACACACACACACACACACACACACACACACACACACACACACACACATACACACACACAAAGACTACTATCGCAGAAGGGAAACAGGAAATAAAGGCTGAAAAAATGAATACAAAAAGATAGCAAGTAGGAGGAAGAGGAGGAGGAGGAGGAGGAGGAGGAGGAGGAGGAGGAGGAGGAGGAGGAGGAGGAGGAGGAGGAGGAGGAGGAGGAGGAGGAGGAGGAGGGAAGAGCTGCAAGTCAACTAAACTATAACCACTACTAAGACGACGAAGACGACAACGCACTAGGAAGGTCCAGCAGCAGACGACTACCTACAAGTACAGTACAAGGGAAGGAGGATCACAAGGGCAAGACAACACACAGGCACTAATTGGCATTTGCCTTCACTCCTGCAGGCGGGGCCGAAGGAGGAGTGAGGAGGGGGGGAGGGGAGGGAAGACACTAGCATTTATCATCACAACAGAGGAGGAGGAGGAAGAGGAGGAGGAGGAATTGAAGAAAGAAGGAAGAGGCACAGTACCATGACCGACTACCGCAAACGACCACAAGAACAGAAGAAGGAAGAGGAGGAGGAGGAGGAGGAGAAGGAGGAATAAGTAGGAGGAGGAGGAGGAGGAGGAAAGGAGGAGGAGGAGGAGTTGACTGACTACCTCCACTACCATGACCGACTACTGCAGACGACACAACACGAGCAGAGACGACCACAGGGCAGGCATATGTGTAGAGTGGACTCCTACCTTCAAATTCATGAAAGAGGCGAGAGTGTAGACCAGCGGGGCTCTTCTTACCTGAGGGAGAGAGAGAGAGAGAACAGGTTAATAAGCCATCAGGTTACAGGTGATACACAAAAAATAAAGTGAAATATGGATAAGTGTAATTACTTTAAGTTTATTAATTAAGTTACAATGGTACAGGTGGTGGTGGTGTGGTTCAGCACATACATACATACATACATACATACATACACACATACACACACACACTGCGGACATGGAATTGGATGCCTTATAATTATTAAAATGTATTCTCCCACTAGCTGTATATATGTGTGTATTTTTTGTGTGATATATAAATAACAGTACTTAATGGTAATTGGGATGTAATTATTCTTGATTAAAAACGACGGTGCTCTGTGCGGTGCTTAGCGTGGAGGGCGGCAGCGAGGGGCCGCTATAGCCTCCTTCCCTTGGTGCTGCCCTCTCTCTTCCTCGCAGGGCCTCGCTTTGGAGGGCCACTCATAAAGCCTTTAAGTCTCTCTCTCTCTCTCTCTCTCTCTCTCTCTCTCTCTCTCTCTCTCTCTCTCTCTCTCTCTCTCTCTCTCTCTCTCTCTCAGACGTAGAACACCAGCGGCACGTCTCCCCAGGTGCTCCCAGCCCTCCCGCAGGTACGTGTTGACGTGCAGCAGCCCCGTGCTGTGCCGCTGTGCCGCCGAGACGCTGGGCCGCGGGTGTGCAGCGGTAATGGTGGTTTATCGAGGACGCTACTTGAATTTATTTCCTATTGTCCTCGCCGCCCCTACGCCCCCCTACCTGCAGGCGATGACGTCCTGCACCGATAGTTTGGTTCGCTGGATAAAATTATGCTAATGATCACAATGGTAATCGTGATGAAGAGGAGAAGCAGGACTCACGTCTACCCGCACCCGTACCCGCACCCGCACCCGCACCCGCACCCGCCCAATCAGGCCGTGTAAACGAGTCGGACGTGCGGTACACAGATCCAAGTCACACGGGCTATTAAGACGTCGCTGTGATCCACTTTGATCGTCATACACCCGGCGCCGCTGCTGTCATGGGGGGGTGGGGGGGAGGGACATGGTGTTACATGCTCCTTACACCTCTGAGGGCATTCCTGAGGCTTTAATCATGAGGGGACACGAGGACACGAGGCGGCGAGAGAACGTACTCCGTGTTCCCTAGATGCCCGCCGAGGGAGTCTGAGTTTGCAAGGCGGCGTTGCACAGTGCCGTGGGGTGGTGTCAACCAATCGGATTTATGGATGCTAAGTGACAGCCAATAGGGTTTATGGATACCCCGTGCGGACCAATGAGGAAGCGAGTTAAGTACAGGGGTGGGGCCGGGCACGGTGGGGGCGTGGACTGTTGCAAGGGAGGGTCAGGCGGGCACTGCAGCCACAACACACCGCCGCGCCACCACACCACCGCCCTCTACACCACTACTCACAGCCATACACCGCACCGTCACCACGCTAAATCAACCACACTTTCCACATCTACTCACACCTTGATGGGTTAAGGAAGGGGAAGAGAGGAAGGGGAAGGGGTGAGTGCACTGCCATACTCCCTCAGCCCTCAGAGCCCCGCCAACCACGGCAACATAGCGACAAATGACGAGGGTAAACACCGCCGCTAGTGCTCTACCCACGTCATAACATCCCGCGACTCACCGCCACCCGCCGTCACCACAACCTCACACACTCACTAACGCACTCACACCACCGGGAGCAGAGTTATGGGTCTCCTCCCAGCCAAGACGACTCCTTCCCACCTCACTGACACCCCCTCAAAGCACCTCCGTCAACCCACTCTCCCAGACCACCTCCTAAACTTGTTAAAACTCAGAAGTACTCTCTCTCTCTCTCTCTCTCTCTCACCCTCCCTCCCTCCCTCCCTCCGTCTGTCTGTCTGTCTGTCTGTCTGTCTGGTCTCCCCACAACCACGGGAAATGAGGATGTAAAGAAGACGAAGATGAATAGGAGGAGGGAGAGAAGAAAGAGGAGGAAGAGGAGGAGGAGGAGGAGGAGGAGGAGGAGGAGGAGGAGGAGGAGGAGGAGGAGGAGGAGGAGGAGGAGGATCATAAAAATAGTACATGCTGGGTTTCCTTACTTCAAGTCTACTATTAGTATGAGACAGGAATAAAAATACACACGGAAGGAGGAAGAGAAGAAGAAGAAGAAGAAGAAGAAGAAGAAGAATAAATAGGACAAATAGAAATGAGGACAATGCATGACGACGTAGATGATGATGAGGATGAGAAGGCAAAGAAAGAAGAAGAAGAAGGAGGAGGAGGAGGAGGAGGAGGAGGGAGAGGCAGCAACACTTGATACACTTTTCATTCCTATATTCATCCTTCCTGCATCAGCCTCGTCACGCACCTCCCTGTTTTGTGGTTTTCCGTCACGATCGATGCCCAGAGCGAAGCCACAAGTTAGGTCACCTTCGTTGGGCGTCTGAGAGTGGTGTAGTGTCGCGCCATCAACCCCCTACCACCCCCAAACCCCCTTGTCACCACCACCACCCTAACCCCACCCGATCCTCTCCCTCTCTCTCTCTCTCTCTCTCTCTGGCCTCTGCGTGCTTCTCTCCTCGCCTTGACAGTCCGAGTGAGTGCAAATAAATAACTTTTGAGTGTTAATGCAAGTGTCCAGTGAGGAAATGCAGTTAATATGGTCGT
This sequence comes from Cancer borealis, assembly GCA_036785275.1. NCBI lineage: Eukaryota > Metazoa > Arthropoda > Malacostraca > Decapoda > Cancridae > Cancer > Cancer borealis. Next base: position 11,425 of record JAXIVD010010337.1, read on the forward strand.
GTCAGAGTGATTGGTATCTTTCAAGGTGTGTTTTTTTATTTATTTATTTTATTTTTATTTTTTTGTATTAGTTTATATTAATAAGTGTGATATTTTACATTAGTTTAGTTTTTTTTTTTTTTATTTCGTCGTAGATTGTTAGTTAGTGTTAGACGATGTGTTATGTTTCTTTGTTTGTTATGTTTGTAATGTAAGTGTTTTAAAAGGAGTTAATTAAATTTTGATTGAGCAATATAATATAATATAATATAATATAAAATTTGTGAGGGAAAAAAAAAAAAATTCTAATACGGCTTCAGCAAATTATGTACAAAACTGCGATACGTGGTTGGGTTATAAATACAATTAACAAAATATAAATTGTTACAACATCTAACATCCATTTGATAAGAGCTAAAAAAAAAAAAAAAAAAAAATACACACAGGTCATTTATAACTCTGAAAAAATAATATCATCACCATCAACTTTTTTTTTCATTTTTCGCTTTACGATTACTTTAGATAATTATAATTTTTAACACACAGATCACCTGATGTAATATAGAGTGTTATTAGTGAAAAACAGACCCACAGGAAGACCATTTATAGACCCATTTAACTTAGCCTCACACACCCTTTCAAGACCCCAACTTGAAACCCCAACTTAAGACCCCAACTTAAGACCCCAACTTAAACCACCCCAACACAACTCCACCTAAACCACCTTAGTAGCAACCTCACCCCTTCTAACCCCTCACAGCCCCACCCCTTCCAATCCCTCACCCCCAACATCCCCCTCTTATCCCCTCCCCGCGGTCCTCACACTACAAGACACAAAAACGCGGCTCTGAAGGCGGGGGAGGGGGTGAAGGGGAGGAGACACCCCCAGCAGAACCTCCGCAGTGCTTCAGTATTCTGACCACTCTCCTTCCTCGTCCCCGCCCGCCCTCGACCCCCACACGCCCGCACAAGCCTCCCCATCCCCCAGCCCCCCCCCTGCCAGCCCCCCAGTGAAGGACAGACACTTGGGCAACGGCAGACAGGGAAGCGCAAGGATGATCCCGTCCTGATAAGAGATGCAGAGCGGAACAGGACGTAAGATGGCGATGAAACAATTGTTGGGGCGAGGCTAGAGTCTCGAGTCCCCGCGAGGCCAGACACTGACCTCCACGAGACTAACAAAGCACGAGGACACAGGACACAGTGACTCACCCGCACCAAGTAAAGCAACACACCAGTACCAGGCAGTGACTCACCATATAAGTAGAACAAGAAGACACTCGATGACTCACTGATCACACCAAACAAGAGAAAGTGAGTGAGTGAGTGACCTACAAATCCAAGACGACTCATACTGACTCACTCAAACAAATAAACGAAGCACCAAGGAGACTATAGTGACTCACGGGGTCAACAAAAAAAAAAAAAAAAAAAAAAAAAAAAAAAAAAACTGAACGCGACACAAACTTTCTTAAACGATAGAGAGAAAGAAGAAAAAAAACGGACACAATTAAATGGTTTGGTTCAGTACTACCATTACATGCAACAGAGGAAGAAAAAATAGGAGGAATGGGAGGAGGAGGAGGAGTAGTAGTAAAAGGAGGAGGAGGAGGAGGAGGAGGAGGAGGAGGAGGAGGAGGAGGAGGAGGAGGAGGAGGAGGAGGAGGTAATCATTCAGTCGGGTCACGTCCGTTCTCCCTAGACCGACAACGCCGCCGCTTAGAGAGTCGGTCGTTAGAATGCGCCGGTCGCTGCCAATTAATTACAAACGGTGCTGTTATCGGTGGAGTTACCAATCTGGCTGCTGCGGGGACGGACCGGACCGGACCCGGACCCGACCCTCGCCGAAGACGCACCTCTCCTTCACCCTCCTCCTCCTCCTCCTCCTCCTCTTGGAACAGCCTACCCGCATTCCTTTGACATGGTACTCTCTTCCTTTTCCTCCTCCTCCTCCTCCTCCTCCTTTTCCTCACACTACCCCTTTACTACTTCCCTTCCTTCCTCCTCCTCCTCCTCCTCCTCCTCGCTGACTCCCAAGCTTCCTCTTCCTCCTCCTCCTCTTGAACCCTTCCTTCCCTAACGTCACTGTCTTCCTCGGTAATTCACCTCTAATTTCCTTCCTCTTTTTTTTTAGGGTCCAAGTGATAGGGTGTCTTTTTGGTAC
>JAXIVD010010338.1:0-5000 GCA_036785275.1 Cancer borealis
CTGTAAATCTACTTCCCTTACCTTTCTATCCCTCACCTGTCGTTATTAATCAACACTAAGACTTACCTGGCGGGGAGGACGAGGCCGAAAGTCCTCCCCAAGGCACCTGAAATACATCCCCACCTAGTCATTACATTCCTCACCCTGTCCCCTTCCTAATTCCCCAACGTTTCCAGTAATCTCACATCCCCTTAGGACACTGCTACTGTGTATGTGTGTATGTGTCGTTTCAGCTCAAAACACACCGTACTTACCCTTGATTTTGACCCATAATGTCCAAACACTGTCTGTACAAATTATAGTGTATGGCTTAGGCAAAAATATATCTGTAAAAAAAGGGAGAAAAGTCGGACAAAAAGAGGCGGAATCGGGCAATTTATCCCGGCCGGAGACAATCTGGTAAAAAGGGAACATAATTGATGTAAATTGCATTATCAGACCTAGACAACAAGGTGTGCGGAAGCTTGTGGTCAGGTGATCACTGCCACTGTGGGCCTCTCCGCCGGCGACCCGTGAGAACTACCTGGGATTAATGGATTACCGAGCCGCAACCACTGCCCTGCCACACACACACACACACACACACGCACACACACACACACACACACACACACACACACACACACACTGACACATTTTCCGTTGGGGTGATTTGGTGATTTGATTCTCATTGTATACATTGAAGGAGGAAGGTGCATTTTGGTGTTGGGGGGACAGGTGTGGGCGTGTTAGGTTGTGGTGTGGGTGAACGGGTTAGGAATTGACGGTCAGGTGTAGCATCAGATTTGTGCTGAGACATTGTTGTTATTGATGAATGCTTGAGGCTGTGTTGTTTTTGTTGTGCCAGACCATCTAGACACTCTCTCTCTCTCTCTCTCTCTCTCTCTCTCTCTCTCTCTCTCTCTCTCTCTCTCTCTCTCTCTCTCTCTCTCCTCTCTCTCTCTCTCTCTCTCTCTCTCTCTCTCTCTCTCTCTCTCTCAGGGTGCTGCTCCAGGTGAGGAAGTTAATTATGTTTATTGAGAGAAACGTGTTTTGTGCAGAACAAAGCAGAGTTCGAGGTCCACTGATGCTCACTTCCCATCACTACTTTCCCTTCCTTCCCGCCTCCTCCCCTTCCCTCTTCCTCCTCCTCCTCCTCCTCTCCTCTTCCTCCTCCTCCTCCTCCTCCTCCTCCTGCTGCTTTCCACATGGACGGTCGAGGCTAAACAGGGCGGGAAAAACGCGGATACAGTCAAAACGCATAATGGAGAAAATATATGTTGGTGAGATTATGATCTTGGGCTTTTGGGTGCTGGCGCTGCGCTTCGACCGGAGATGAGATGCGAGATAACACGAATATAAAGTTAGTGAATAAATATGGAAAAATAAGAGCAGTCATGTGGCGTGTGTGTGTGTGTGTGTGTGTGTGTGTGTGTGTGTGTGTGTGTGTGTGTGTGTGTGTGTGTGTGTGTGCGTGTGTGTAGAAATTGTATTATCATATGGCTACGATTTTTTTTTTTTTTTGTTATATATCTGGGGTAAAAACAATATTATCTACCTTGACAAAGTGTTTCAGAAAATGGATTGAAATAACGAAGGATTAGAGTCTCAGATAGTATAGGATATTGAGAACACTTCCTTAACGCATCCTTCATCTACACACCTGACTTAAGAGTGACTTACAAACAGGTGTACAGTACATACCAGACTTAGATGGCGCCGTGATCCTTCCCCAAACACACTTTTCTTCTCTCCCTTCTGTCTCTTTTTCTCTCCAATCTACTGTCTCTTTTCCTCTCCAATCTACTGTCTCTTTTCTCTCCAATCTACTGCCTCTTTCTCTCCAATCTACTGTCTTCTTTTCTCTCCAATCTACTGCCTCTTTTCTCTCCAATCTACTGTCTCTTTTCTCTCCAATCTACTGTCTCTTTTCTCTCCAATCTACTGTCTCTTTTCTCTCCAATCTACTGTCTCTTTTCTCCAATCTACTGTCTCTTTTCTCTCCAATCTACTGTCTCTTTTCTCTCCAATCTACTGTCTCTTTTCTCTCCAATCTACTGTCTCTTTTCTCTCCAATCTACTGTATGTCCTTCCTTCTGCAACTATTGACGCAAGACACCGATGGAGGGATGGAAATGGAAGGCCCGGATGTTCTTCTGTTGAATCCCTCTTCCCTCCTTCCCTCCCTTCCTCTGTTGCATCGGAGGGAAGGAGGGAGGGTGTCATCGGAGGAAGGGAAGAAGGGGAGGAAAGGGTCACGCTGCTTGGTTAAGGAAGAGAGGGAGGAAAGGAGGGAGGAGGGACAGGGAGGTCAGCCGTGTATGCATAACGGTGGGTCAGAGTGGAGAGAGAGAGAGAGAGAGAGAGAGAGAGAGAGAGAGAGAGAGAGAGAGAGAGAGAGAGAACATTTTGTTTTTTCTCTCTCTCTATCTCTATCTCTGTTGTCTGCTGTTTTTCTTTGTCTGTACGTGTGTGTGTGTCTGTACGTGTGTGTGTGTGTGTGTGTGTGTGTGTGTGTGTGTGCGTTCATGTGGTACTTGCCTTTTATGGCTGCAAGTTTGCTTTGCTTCTCAGGTTAAGTCGTAATTTATCTTTTTTTTTTATCTTCTTCCTCTTCCTCCTCCCTTCCTTTATCTCTGTCTTCCCCCACACTGTTCCTGCGCACACCAATGAAGTGAAGATTGGATGAGAAAGAGAAAGAGAGAGAGAGACAGAGAGACAGAGAGAGAGAGAATATGCGATGGTGATTTGAGATAAATATGAAAGGGTTATGAGATGCACTGAGGGTGGTATGTGAGCGTCTTAACCATGATAGGAGGGCGGGTCAGACCAGTAGAAAGGCGGGCAGGGCATGTTATAAGCTCGTTACAACACCCTTAACAATCTAGTATAAGATAACAACTCACACAAACCCAATTAACTCATTCTTGATACCTGGGGCGCCGCATTCAGCCTCTTCATTCAGTTTAGTTGAGTTACTCCCAGGAAGGCGGCAGGAAAACGGTGTGTGGTTGCCCCCGACACACGCTGGTAATCTGGCGGTGCCCAATATGGTAAGGACGCATCTTTCCGGGTTGTAGATCCCTCCCAGGAGCGAACAGGAAGACAGGGCACAGGTGGGAGTCACGTGGCGCTCACCTGGAGGGCGTGTCTGACAGGTGAGGTGCAGGGGAAGGTGCTGTGTGGGTGTAAGTGGATGGGTGTGGATGGGTGTGAGGGTAGGAGTGGATACTGTGCTTGTTGATGTGGGTTTCAGTAGGGTGACAGTGGGTGTTGAAGGCTTTGTAGGGTGTGACGAGGAGACACGTTTTGATATCACTCATACCTCCTCCTCCTCCTCCTCCTCCTCCTCCTCCTCCTCCTCCTCCTGACGTGTGCAATAAGCCGGTGCTCACTAGTCCGTGATCCTGATTTATTACTATTAACAGACAGTGACGCAACGATGTCTTTTGTGCCACTCCTGCGTGATGGTTTTTTGTTCCTGTTATTGTTATTCTTCTCATTTGAATGTTATCAGGCGCCGCACATTAACACATGGTCACTGTGTGTGTGTGTGTGTGTGTGTGTGTGTGTGTGTGTGTGTATGTGTGTGTGTGTGTGTGTGTGTGTGTGTGTGTGTGTCTGTGTGTGTGTGTGTGTGTGTGTGTGTGTGTGTGTGTGTGTGTGTGTGTATCAATTTTTCATTCACCAATTAGTTATTCTTCATATCTATTTTATATTTATTGCTATTATCCAGTTTGTTAAGTGTTTGTGGTCAACTAATTGGTTATATTTGTTTTCACGTCTTATTGCCAGCTACTTCCTTAGTTAATTAATTACTCTGTTATTGTATCAGTTGTACACTTGTTTTCTGACCTTTCCTTAACAAGTAACACAAATTAACACAAATTACATCCTCACAGTTGTTACATTGAGGAAAAACGTTGTAAGGAACATGAGTATTTATAAACCTCTTTTTTTTCTCTTCTCATTTCTCTTCTTCTCTTTTAATTTTTTTTCTCTCGCTCATTCTCTCCAACAAAAGAGACAAACATAAACGCGGTATTTCCAGCAAAATGTCAGGAACAACCAAAAGTATAAATCTTCTCCTGCGGTGGGAAGTTGGACAGATATGAGACGAAAAAAGAAGAAAGATAACAATAAAGAAAAAAAGAAAAATGATAATAAAGAAAAAAGAAAACAAGACCATGCCCAGCTTCCTCACCTGCACATGCCCCCCCTCCCCCCCCTCCACCAGGTGTTGATATATACCTCAGCTCGATACAAACAGGCTGTCTTGATGTTCTTTGTTAATGAGCTTGATTGACTATCTGGGGACGAGTGTGGTAAGGAGGAGGAGGAGGAGGAGGGAAGAGAGGAGAGATGGGATGTCAGAGAAAGTGCGTCAGATTAGTGATAAAGGAGACAGAGGAGGAAGGGATGATGGAAAATAGGAAGAAGTAGACGAAGGACAAGAAATAGAAAGGGAAAGGAAGAGAGAATGAGGAATTGGCTAGAGGAAACAGAAAGGGAGAGAGAGATATAGGAATTGGGAAGAAGGGAAGGATGGAAAGGAGAAGAAGAGGAAGAAAGAAGAGAAGAGAGTGAGAAATATTGATGAACTGACTGAAGAATATGCCAAAACTCCTCCTCCTCCTCCTCCTCCTCCTCCTCCTCCTCCTCCTCCTCCTCCTCCTCCTCCTCCTCCTCCTCCTCCTCCTCCTCAACGGAAGCCCAGCGCTCGTAATACGTTTTACTGTCGCACTAAAAAGTCTCCTTGGCGGGTTTGTCTTTATCAGATCATTATACACGATTTTTAAGACTCTCCGCCGTTGCCCAGAGAAAAATAAACAAGTTCAGCAGATGCTCCGTCTCTCTCTCTCTCTCTCTCTCTCTCTCTCTCTCTCTCTCTCTCTCTCTCTCTCTCTCTCTCTCTCTCTCTCTCTCTCTCTCTCTCTCTCTCTCTCTCTCTCTCTCTCTCTCTCTCTCTCTCTCTGTGCCTCTTTTTTTAAGGATTGCGTCTTTTTTTGTCTTTCGTCTGT
>JAXIVD010010338.1:7500-13566 GCA_036785275.1 Cancer borealis
GTACGCTCACGTCCCTCGCCTCCCGATGCTCCCCGCGGCTCTGACTTGGACCACTGCTTGCTCCTTCCCACCCGCGGCACCTCCTCCAGCCCCGGCGGGTCCGGTCATCGTGGAAATACGCGGCGAGATAATGTTGTGTTACTGGAACGGAGTGTTTTTGGTGTGCTCTGCGGCTTCTCCATCGAGCACGACGTGGCCTCGGGAAGGGTCGGTGGTGGCCAGTGAGCGGAACTCTTATCAATTGACTCGGTAATGACGAAGGGCTAGCCGGGGGTTATGAGGCAAAAATCGCTAGTCCCTTCAAGTAATGGCGAGGTTTGGGAGGGTATTTGCCAGTATGATAATCAGGCGAGGGTCGGGATGAAGTTTGCATTTTCCGTCACGCTTCACTGTCCCTGGTGTTCAGCTTGGCCGCGGGGTCCTCGCTGCCGCCCCGCCCCGACCCGACCCGCCCCGCCTCTCCTCGCCTCTCACTCCCTCGCCACTCTCTCACCACTACATCATCTTATGCAAATCTGATCTCAGCCCTGCTCACGAAAATAGTTTTAAGGAATTCCCTACGAGGGCGAGCGGGCGGCGAGGTGAAGCGACGGGAACGGCACAACGAGGCCCTCCGTCTGGCAGTGCGAGGGCGGGGCGGCATGGAGGGCGTCCTACCTGGGGCACCTCATGTCCGCCCACCTTTCTGCTCGAATTTTGCGTCATAAAATCAGGAAAGAAAGGCATCGTGATGTTCCTAAAGCAAATTTTAAGATTATACCTTTTTTTCCTCATTCAGGATCTTGTTATTAAGGTCCCGTGGAATCCTGAAGGCACTGACGGTGTTGCTGAAGGTTCCTCTGTTTGCCCATCTCGAGAGGAGGACAAAGTGGCGGGTGTAACCTCAAGGGCGGGAGTAGTTTGTCCGCGTGTGAAGGGGCGGGAAGAGGAGCACCTGAGGGAGGATGACGTGCTGCCTCCCGCCCTGTGTGAGTGAACGATCTTCACACGCAGGAGGAGGAGCAGGAGGAAACTATTCTGAGGGTGACGGAGGAGGTGATTGGCCACGGGAACAAATTTCTGGACGTGTGATTCAGATGATGACGATGATGTCCAGATTATTGACACACACACACACACACACACACACACACACACACACACACACACACACACACACACACACACACACACACACACACACACACACACACACACATTTAAGTACGCCTCACACGCAGTCTTCCACGCAGGTGCACACACAAACATGCATAATTCTCGCCACTCATACACACGCATCTTCACGTCCAAGTTTTTTTTTTTCTATTATACACACTCTCAGTCAAATTTCCTGAGACTTCCCTGGCGTCATGCTTGCGCCCCTTCAGACCTCTGCCTCCAGCGCCGCAGCAGCCGACGCCCAAACCAATAAACTGCGGGAAAATTGCGCATATCTCGATGTTAATGCGGAGGTGGTGTGTTGAAGAATGCACGAGAGCAGCATAGCGTTAGGGAGGGTGAGAGTGGAGTGCGTGTGGATGATAGAGCTTGCGAGTGGGTGGAGGATTCTAGTGGAGGAGGGGGAGGGGGAGGGATGGGGATGACTAACCTGCTGGAGAAGGTTAGGCGTGGAGAAGATAGTGGTGGTAGTCTGTCCTCCTCCTCATCCTCCTCTTCTTCCTCCTGCTCCTCCTCTTCCTCCTCCTTGTTCTCATAGCGATCATTGACACCTGACATGTGTATCCACAGTGTAAATCTCCAACAAATATTTAGTTTCTCGTGTAATGATTTGCCGTTGACAGTGTTAGCGGTACCACCTGAAGGGGCGGGCTGCGGCAGCTTACCTGCTGTGAAATTGATTACCTGAGCAAAACTTTTTTTTTCAGGCAAATTGGATAACAGAGAAAATGAGTAAATTATGTTGTATGAATCTTTGTATTTTTGTTGTTTTAAAATTCCAGGCTTAGGAAGGAAAAATAACTTACGAGATAGATAAAAATATAGATAGATAGATAGATAGAGAGAGAGAGAGAGAGAGAGAGAGAGAAAGAGAAAGAGAGAGAGAAAATCACTTCACCTTACCATTGTTTTTTAGGTCATTCTAGTCTGCACTTCTTCCACCCTCACGATCCTCTCTTCCCTCCCCCTCCAGAAGCACTTCCCACCCTCCTTACCCTCATACCTGCGGAGGGAGAGGAGGAGGGGAAATGGGGGGTAGGGAGAGGCGTGCATCACCTTTGGCATTTTGTAAACTAAGGTGTATATGACTGTTGATTGCTTTCCCCTCCCTCTTCTCTCCCTTCCTATACCCATCATCCCTCCTCTCCCTTCCTCCTCTCCCTTCCTCCTTCCCCTTCCTCCTCCCCTCTCTTCATTCCCTTCGTCTACGTTGTGCTTCATGTTTGGTTCAATTAAGAAATCCGATGCTCTGAATTGTCTTGCTTGTGGCCTGAGTTTATTATGTGTAATGACCGTGTTTGTCTCCCCATGTTTTTTGCCCCCCCAAAGAACCTGCCTGTAATTGAAGATCGGCAAAGTACCGTATCTTAATTTTAGATTACACCTCCTCTCTCTCTCTCTCTCTCTCTCTCTCTCTCTCTCTCTCTCTCTCTCTCTCTCTCTCTCTCTCTCTCTCTCTCTCTCTCTCTCTCTCTCTCTCGCTCTCGTAAGTTATTTTTTCTCCCTAAGCCTGGAATTTTGGTTCTTGCGTCAGGCTTTGGTGCTCTGCCTCTTGGACTGATCAGGTGAAGGCTTATCAAGTACTAATGTTCCTTAGTCTTAATTAGGTCTTCAACCCCAGCCCTTTTTTCTTGACATTGAGGAGTGAGATCAGTCCTTAACCTCCCCACCCCAACCTCAGCTCCATATACGGTGTGTGAGGCTCAATTTCACCTCAACCTATTCAATACCCCTTCAATCCACTATGTTCTACTCTCTCTGCCAAGCCTTTTCAACCCCTTAGGTTATTTGGAGGTGGTAGTTACATCTCCAACCTCACCTACTGTACCCAACCTTGCAGCTTTACCCCACAAGCATCCCAGTTAGGTTACTCAATAGTGGCAGTGGTAGTGATGGTAGTGGTGTGGTGGTGGTGGTGGTAGTGATAGTGGTGGTGGTAGTGATGGTGGTGGTGGTAGGGATGGTGGTTAGGTCACAGTTCTTTGCCTTCTATGATTTCCACAACCAACACCACCTCTACCACCGCTACTACTACTACCACCACCACCACCACTACCACTACCACTACCACCACCATAGCCACCAAGATCAAAACGGTTCCTGCAGATTATTGGTCAATGTTTTAACAGAAGATTGCTAGTAATGAGTCTCTTTTACTATTAAACTTCACATTTATTACAGTTCCCCAACACCTAGAGGCTCTCCAAACGATTAGGTCTAAGTGTTGTTGTTGTTAGAGAGAGATAAAGTTTGTTATGTGTGTGTGTGTGTGTGTGTGTGTGTGTGTGTGTGTGTGTGTGTGTGTGTGTGTGTGTGTGTGTGTGTGTGTGTGTGTGTGTGTGTGTTTTTAGCTAATCCTCTGTTAGGCCTCCTCCTCTTCCTCTTTCTCCTCCTCCTCTTCCTCCTCCTCCTCCTCCTGTTTGGTATCCACGCAATTTGCCGCAACACCTCCAGCAACACTTTCTTGTAGTGTTTCACGTGTTAGGAATTACTAGGTTGTTTTTGTCTTCTCGTAAATCAACAGTTATAGTTATACTGCATAATTTTAGGGAGTGTGCATTTCATTATTTTCTTCTTTCTTATTTTCTCTCCTTTATTCTTTATTCTCTTCTCTTCACATATTCTGTTTTCGTGAGTGCGTGATTCTACTTTATCTTTTTTTTGGTTTTCTTCATGTGTGTAATATACTTTTTTTGTCTTCTATTTTTTCTTTCTTTTCGTTCTTTGTAGTTTTCTTCATGCATCTCGGACGCTAAATTCTTCTAAATGAGACACAACAGTGATATTTAGGTAATGCAAAGGGGGTGCGGAGAGAGAGAGAGAGAGAGAGAGAGAGAGAGAGAGAGAGAGAGAGAGAGAGAGAGAGAGAGAGAGAGAAAGAGAGAAAGAGAGATGGTAGGGTCTCCTGAGGGTGGCATGAACGCCGTGACGCAGCAGGAGAAGTCAAGCGTTGCCTAATACACCGTCTTGGTCTTCCCGTATTAAGATAATTTGTTGATCCTTCCACGTTCATTATTTGCCTCTCGCGACGCCCAAGAGGATGACAAACAAAAATGGTTGAGGTGAAGAATGTTGTTTTTCGTCTCGTCTTTCAACAGGAGGCGCTAAAGTGTGTTATTTGCCGAATAATATTACCCACGAGAGGCGCCCGGTACCAGAGACGCGCACTTGTGATGTCTTGCTGACGAGGCGGTGCTGGTAACTTAGTGGTGGCGGGGGTGAGGGTAGAAAAGAATGTTCAGTATCTTCTCCCTTCGTCAGGTAGGCATGTAGTGAGAGGAGAAGGTGGCGCTGAAGGAGGAGAAAGTCGTAGGAAGGTGTTGCAGACTGTGGTTAGGACCGTCATATGGAAATTTTCCCCGTGGGTACTCGTGGGTGTCAGCCGCGTGTGCGTGTGGAGGTGAGGGGAAAGGAAGGGGGAGGGGGAGTGTGTGTTGGAGAGATCCTTGGGAAGGGGCGGCGTGGAGTGGCGGAGTGCGTGGCGGTGAATACGTGTGCGTGCGGAGGTCCCAAGGAAGATGAGGGGGAGGAATGCAAGGTTTCTTTGCGCCCTCATGCTTTTTTTTCTTGGTGCGAGTTAGTAAATGACAGTAACTGGGCTGAGTGGCGGCGTTTTAAGACTCGGGGGAGTAGGAGGAGTGTGGCGGCCCCGGGAGCAGAGGGTCGTCTGGTAACGGTGCGACAGCCGCTTGAAAAAGAGGAGTTAGGGTGGTGCAGTAGTACCCGAGGCTGCTCCACGCGGGCGACAGACGATCGGTAATGGATGTCAAATACACGAACATGTCATTGAAGCGTCGTACACGCAGTAGCCTCGGAGGGACGACTGGCCCGCGGACGCAGACGGACATGTCGACAGTAAAAAGCAATAACATTAATTTCAAATACCGTTGTGGTTCAGCGGTCAGTTTAGATTTTGTTCCGCGGGCCAAGCCAAGCCATGCGCCGCACCTCCCTCTCCTCGACTCTCTCCTCCTTCCACGCCGTTGTCTTGGTGTCGCACTCCAAACCTTCCGCCCACCGCACTCTACAGACTGTAACACTGTATGTCGCGAAGTGAAACGCCCATGCATCTCGGCGTGACTGACGTCTACATTGATTTAAAGGAAATCTTGGTTTAGTCACGGTGGTCGGGCGGGCTGCGTGTTGGGCACTTCCCGCCATGCTGCCGCTGCGACACGCCAACACACACACACACACACACACACACACACACACACACACACACACACACACACACACACACACACACACACACACACACACACACACACACACACACACACGCATGAGCCAAACCCCCATGCACTACACTCATGCGTCATGTTTAGGATCGGCACTCAGCTATGCATCTTCAGGACGTCGCCCCTTGGTGCTCCTCCCTCCTCTCCTCTCTCCTCATCCGTCCCTTCAGCGTTTCGGCGTCTTCCTCCTCCTCTTCATTTCTCATCTACCCCACCCACCACGCCTGCATGCCACTCTTAAACATACTACACGTAACACACACTCTCTCTCTCTCTCTCTCTCTCTCTCTCTCTCTCTCTCTCTCTCTCTCTCTCTCTCTCTCTCTCTCTCTCTCTCTCTCTCTCTCTCTCTCTCTCTCTCTCTCTCTCTCATTAGCGGTGATGCGAATGCCTAATCTATGTTTGCTCCCTAACCTCCTCCTCCTCCTCCTCCTCCTCCTCCTCCTCCTCCTCCTCCTCCTCCTCCTCCTCCTTCCTCCTCCTCCTCTTCCTCCTCCTCCTCCTCCTCCTCCTCCTCCTCCTCCTCCTCCTCCTCCTCCTCCTCCTCCTCCTGCTCCACTAATTCCTGATGAACTTTGGATGCAAGAGGATTAATTTGGGCAGCTTCTTATGGCCTGCTAACTCGGAAGACGCACTCCTTCATTCTCTCTCTCTCTCTCTCTCTCTC
>JAXIVD010010339.1:2500-13565 GCA_036785275.1 Cancer borealis
CTTGAGAGGGGGGCATCCTGGCGGCACCTCACTCCTTTCATCTTACCTGGGTGCACCTGACTCACAGGTGCACCCAGGACTAATTGGTGTCACTGCCTTGTTAGTGGCGCCGGAGGGAAGGGGACTAACTAGGTCATTACAGGCCCTCGTGTTAACTGCTCTAATGAGGGAAGGATGGCACGGCTTAATGTTCGGGAAGGTGAAGATGAGGCCATGTTGATGGTGTTGCTGGTGGTAGTGGTGGTGGTGGTGGTGATCAGGAAGGGAAAAGGGCGGCAAGGAAGAGCTGTGAGGGGCGTGGAAGAGTGGAGAAATGGTCTAGTTTGGCAAGATAGAGGAGGAGGAGGAGGAGGAGGAGGGAGGAGGAGGAGGAGGAGGAGGAGGAGAGGAGGAGGAGGAAGAGGAGGAGGAGGAAGAGGAGGAGGAGGAGAGGAGGAGGAGGAGGAGGAGGAGGAGGAGGAGGAGGAGGAGGAGGAGGGATAAGAGAAGAAGAGAAGGAGAAGCAGAGACAAGACACACACACACACACACACACACACACACACACACACACACACACACACACATATATATACACACAAACACAAACACTCAGCTTGCAAAGGAGATGGAGAGGGGAAGGAGATTGCAGGGGAGGAGGGTGGAAGAGGGTGAATGAGGAAGTGTATACATCAAACAGCTGGTATACTTGACACGTCCTCCTAGAAGCCTGAGTGGAGGTGATGATGATGATGATGATGATGATGATGATGATGATGATGACACTTAAAACAAATTAATCAAAAACAACAGCAATAACAACAACAAGAGCATTCAGAGAGCACAACCCTTCACCAAGACTGACTGATCCACACCTAACAACAACTTAATAAATGGATAAAAAAAGACCATTTCTAAATATCGAAGTTCCTCCCAAAATCTAATCACTTCTTCCTAATCACATAACTATCTACTATATTTTCCTTTTATTTTTTTTTTTACCATACCAGTAGTTAATTCAACGCAAGTCAACTATTCACTTTCCATTTCAATCGTTTCCCATATCAGTTTTAGATCACAAAAAGGAAGGAAATAAAATGTTTACACTAATACAGTAGATAGAAATATAGCGACTTTTTTTTTCATATATATAGTTAGACTTGAAGGAATGATTAAGAAGGTTATAAAGTCACAATCCATAGACAGCTTACTCCTGATCCATTTTTATTACGACTAATTGCATATAGAAGAAAAATTAACGATCTACTTGAAGAAAAAATAATAAGTTGGCGATAAAATATTTCTTAAACTATAGAAAAAAAATGTATGTGCAGGATAGCCCCACACACACACACACACACACACACACACACACACACACACACACACACACACACACACACACACACACACACGGACAAACAGAAACACACACTCACCTCGGGCTGACAGCTTCTTAGTGTTGATGATTTTGGCGGCAAATTCGAGCCCCGTCGTCTTTTGCACACATCGACGCACCACTGAGAAGGCGCCCCTGGGAAAGACAAAGAAAAAAAATACATGTTAGTACCCTGCTAAGGCGCCGCAGAAGAGTATCCTACGAGCCCTCCAAGGACACCGTGAGGAAGCCAGCATAAACTCGTGAAGGAAGCAGCCCAGGGAATGCAAACCACCATGACGCTCAGTTTATGACGAAAAAAAAAAAGAGGAGAATGATAGTAAAGGAATGTATAAAAAGGCGGGAAAAAAGGAGGGATGAGAGAGGGAATAATAAGGAAAAGATGTGAAATATGAAGAAATGTACGAGGAAGAGGAGGAGACGAAGAGGAGAAGAGGGGAAGAGGGGAAGAGAAGGAGGAATAGTGGTAGTAGACGCGGTGTGAATGTTGTCATGTATAAGGAGGAAAAGAAGAAAATATTGCTGCACTAAGAGGAGGAGGAGGAGGAGGAGGAGGAGGAGGAGGAGGAGGAGGAGGAGGAGGAGGAGGAGGAGGAGGAGGAGGAGGAGGAGGCGGCAAGAGGCACCATGTAAAAAGAAGAAGTAAAACACAGGAAGAAGAGTACATAAAAGTGAGAGAGAGAGAGAGAGAGAGAGAGAGAGAGAGAGAGAGAGAGAGAGAGAGAGAGAGAGAGAGAGAGAGAGAGAGAGAGAGAGAGTAAAGGAAGACCCACTGGGAAAAGTAGTAAAAACCACCAAGATGGAAAAGAAATGTATATATAAAAATAGAAAGAAACAGAAGTAGAGAGAGAACTGAGGCACAGAAAGAGAGTAAGAAACAAACAGTGAAACAAAACAAACAGAACATGGAACAAAACAAACAGAAAACAAAACAAAACAAACAGAACAGAAGATGGAACAAACAGCAAATAGAAAATAGATATAGCTGAAACACAGAGAAAAAGAAAAGAAAAGAAAATGGAACAAAAAGATGAAAAAAAGATTGAAATATACAAATCTAGTGACGAATGGGTGGGACCTGCTTAATAAGGGAGGGAGGGGGGAGGGGAGAGGGGGAGGGGGGAGGAAGAGGTGAGACTCGTATTCAACAGGAAATCATTACATACAAATGACTTCATAAGAGACCTCATTCTTCCCCTCTTCCAAAAATTTCTCCAGACGCCGGACCCAGCAGCAACAACAGCACCAGCAGCAGCAGCAACATTGGAGGGAGCGGGAAGGAGGTGATCTGTAAGCGGCGCGAGTGTTGCTCATAAAAGAGAAAGAAAAGAGAGGCAGAGCGAGAGAAAGAGAAAAAAGACAAGTTCAGAAAAGAGGGAGTCAAGCGCGTGAGATGAATATTGTAACAGAAGAAAAGGTCAGTTACATCGGGACCCCAAAATAGACCTTCTTGAGCCGACACATTCAAGTCACCAGGAAGCACACGCATACAGTTTGTGTATGCCATTCTCTCCCTCCGCCCCGCCCCGCCCCGTCAAGGCAATGCAAGGCCTCACACGTACGCATAGTATATTAGTAGTAAAGTTGGTTTAGGAGATGCTCGGCGTCGTCATCGAAGCGGGAAGCCAAGACGCGGGAGGCGAGGCGTGGCGGGATGAGCGCGGGCCTCCGATCACGATAAAGGGATAAAGGATGGCCTTCCTCCACTCGAGGGCGCGGCACCATCCTTCACTGCCGGGTGACACATCCTGCAGTGCGTCCCCAACGGCACCGCAGGGTCACACTGGCTGTGCCGCTGTGGCTGCTGTGTCCATAAATTGCCTACTAATCCCTAATAGCGTGAGAAATACTGCCAACACCCACCAGCCTGACGCCACGAGAGAAGTTGCCAGCAGCTGCCACGTGGACCCGACGCCTGCTAGTGCCTCTTAGTGCGACACCTTCACTGATATCTTGCCACACGCCCTCACCCGCCCGCTGCCCTCCTCCGCCCATCCCACGTATCATGTCCTCTCCCTGTCAGCACCGCGCCCGCTGCACTCACTCCCAAACTCCATCGTCAAGGCCGCCCCGCCAGCCCCGCCGTAAACCCGAACGTAAAACACAAAAATGTGTGTCCAGATCTCACCATCAAACCCACAACCGCGTCAGTAGCCAACTTCCTCCCCGCCCCTGTCGCTCTTCCCGCAATGCACCCGCCCTCCCGCCCTCCCGCCCGACGCCTGCAGTCGCTTCCTTCACGTCTCCGCCGCGAAGAACAAACACGATAGCCGCTGAACAGTGACATAATCTCTCTCTTTCTTGTCCCTTTGTATAGCCGTCACCCAGACTGCCACGCTCTCTCAACAATCCTAACACACACACACACACACACACACACACACACACACACACACACACACACACACACACACACACACACACACACTCACCTCCCCTTCCCTCCCCATATTTCCCCTCCTCCCCCGGCGTCCCATAAAGCAGGAGCCTCGCCTCGGCTTAGCTCAGCTCCCCGCCGCCGCTGGAGGACACTTGAAGGTGTTCCGCCCCGCAACAGGGACATGGCGGTTATGGGTCATCGCCCTGCTACCACCCTCACCCCACACCCCTGCCTCTTATTCGACTCAACCTCACTCCCGCCCTGCACAACTCACCGCCTCATCTCACCCCTCAACCTCACACTCTCTCGATGAATAATTCGGTGCCTCTCTCCTCTGAACCTCACTCTTTCGTTCCCCTTGAACCTCATCTCTCCTGCACTGCTCACCACTCTCTTCTTTACTAAACTTCAGCCTTCACTCTTGCAGATTTTGCCTCGCCGCCTCTCCTCTCACTATCTCCATCCGCAAAACTTCGCCGTCCACGCTTGCAAGACTCACCACCCGTCAAGAAGCTCCCCGCCACCCTGCGAGTATGCGAGTTGCGGCTTTAAGGACTGGCTGTCGTGGGTCTCAGTTGCCTGTGAGGTGGGCAGGGGCCGGCCCGACCTATATTACATCTGCCTGCCGGGGTGACAGTCGCCATTATGAAGTGTGGCGGCGCTGGCAGTGGTCAGACTTGGAAACTTAGAACATTTGGGTCCTGAAAGCAAGACGGGCTGTCCCACAACTCTTCCACGCCCTGCTCAACTTCTCAACACTCCGGGAGCTTTCTCTCTCTCTCTCTCTCTCTCTCTCTCTCTCTCTCTCTCTCTCTCTCTCTCTCTCTCTCTCTCTCTCTGCCTCCAGCAAGTCCCTACAACGCATGTAAATTAATTTTTCTCTAATATAACGATACAAACACACGTTGTTGTCACATAATTACGTACAGATGAAGACATAACACGTGCAC
Organism: Cancer borealis; assembly: GCA_036785275.1. Lineage (NCBI taxonomy): Eukaryota > Metazoa > Arthropoda > Malacostraca > Decapoda > Cancridae > Cancer > Cancer borealis. Next base: position 7,209 of record JAXIVD010010339.1, read on the forward strand.
ACACTCATCACCACAGCCAAGGCACTCTCTGTCCGCCCCAAACCCCCACCCATCCTCTCTCACCGCCCACTCACCCTCGTTACATTATCTACCCTTCTCCACCCATCCAGCACACGCCGCCACCCGTGCACTCACTCGTCACCCGCTACACAAGAGTCAGTCTTCACAAACTACTTCGCGGAATCCACACAAGGGACACATTTACAGCTCTCAGATTTAGAAAGAGAGGGAGAGAGAGAAAAAAGAATGCCTTGACCTCTGTTATTTATGCCACATCATCACCACCACCACCACCACCACCGCTGCTCGTACCTACTGACGAAGCTTTGACGAAGGAAAAAAAAAAGTGTGTACGTCTCTCTCTCTCTCTCTCTCTCTCTCTCTCTCTCTCTCTCTCTCTCTCTCTCTCTCTCTCTCTCTCTCTCTCTCTCTCTCTCTCTCTCTCTCTCTCTCTCTCTCTCTCTCTCTCTCTCTCTCTCTCTCTCTCTCTCTCTCTAAGGAAACATCGCTGTGCAGACTGAAGGAAACAGCGTTTTTTCTTCTTCTATTTTTACACCTTGGATCACGTTAAAAATTTACTATTTATAGCAACCTGTTAAATAAGTCTCTCATGTTTTTTTTTATCATTAGTCTGTTTTTTTTATCATTGTTATTATTATTCTTATGGTTATTATAATTATTGTAATTACTATCATTAGTATCATTATTAATATTTGTTCGATTCGTTTAATATTTTTCGTGTATATTTTCATACTTATTTTCTTTTCCTTTTCCTTACTTTGTGGTATCATTACGATCGTCTTTTGTTTCTCATGCTAATGTTCGTTTCTTTATACTCTGCGGTTATTACGCTTCATTTATTTTTTCTCTCGTACAAACTTTTATAATTTTTCTTTTGTTTATTGCGTCCTTCATTCATTTTCATGTGGTAACTTTTGTACCTATATGATGTCAGTTTATAACGTTCGTCCTTTGTTTCTTGAGCTAACTTTCGGCGCTATACTCTTTTTTTTGTTGTAGCTAACGTTCGTCTCTTGTCTCTCTTGTTAACTTCCATAATAATCTTTAAATTGTCTCCTGATTACAACCTTCTACGAATTAACATTGACGTCATTTACAGTGTTCTTTCTCTTTCTCATGTTTCCTCTTCTTTACTTAATTCGTCTTGTAATTCGTTAATCTGATGCTATTTTCAAGTTTGCTCTCGGTAAATTAAATTCGTTTGCATTATACATTTTATTTTCGTGTTTCCTTTAGTTCATCTCATTAACGTTTGTCTTCTGATTTCCGCTTTTTTTAAATTTTATTTTAAATCTTGCTTCATTATACTGTATGCTTATTACGTATATCTTTTATTTCCTCCGCATTCAATTGTTTTTTTCTTCTTTTTTTTTTCTTTTACTGTCTCCTCATGGCGTCTGTCTATACTTGTTTGCGTGATGGCTTGATGGTTCCTTATATTTCACGGCCTCTACGCCACTATAACATTCCTTTACAGTACTCTATAATACCAGTACGATGTAGTTTAAAGTCATCTCCACAGTTGACCTTGAAATAACATACACACACACACACACACACACACACACACACACACACACACACACACACACACACACACACACACACACATTCTTACAAATACAATTCTTATTTTAATTTTTTTCATTATTACTATTATTTTATTTTATTTTAATTTTTTTTTTATATATATACATGGCGCAGTGTGAAATGTCTCGGCGCCGCAACAAAGAAACTAATTAGAGTTTTGTTCGTCGTAAAACTTTCCCTGTTTTTTGAACGACCTACTTTATTCTTTTTTGAAAACTTTTACATAACTTCGCACTTTTTTATTTTTTTTTGTTATTTACTGTTATTAACTTACAATACATTATTTTTTTCTCTTAAGCTGCCAACTTTTTTTTATATCCTTACATAACTTCGCTTATTCTTATTAGTATTTTATTATTTTTTTCGTTGATATAAATTTCTTTCTTACATAACTTTATTTTTTCAATCCAACATTTTTTTCATTCATTTTTTATTCACACCCTTACATAGCTTCGCTCATTTTTATTACCTTTTCCCTTTGATATACTGTATAAATCATCCCCTTACATAACAATTCTATTCTTAGTACATTTTTTTCATCTAACATTCATTTTCATTCAATTTTCATTTTAGTCTTTCATTTCCTTTAATGGAGTTTCTTTTTAATTTCTTTTTTTCCCCGCTTTACACTCTTTCATTTACTTTCATGGCTTTCAATTACGTAGGAACACAAAATAAAGCTAAGCTTTCTGTTTTGCAATACTTTTTTCCTCTCTAACTAACATGACATCACCTTATCAATTAACTTTTGAAACAGCATTCGTGTCCGCATTAACACGACTCACAACTGCACTTCTCCTAACCTTTCCCTCCCTTACATAGTTTCAACACTACTTATTTGCTTCTTCTATAACGATAGTCTCCGTATTAACACTCCTTCCCTCCGCTGCTCACCCCTCCAGACAGCCGATTCCAAGGCGCTGGGGATTAAGACCAAAATAACAGGACAGGGCAATGCTGCAGACAATCAACAGGAAGAAACATATCCGCAGTGTGTCCTTTCGAGATATTAGACAAAGGTAATACTCGGGGTGTTAGAAAACTCGAGGGTGAGGTGCAGGGAGTGAGGGAAAACCAGAAGAAGGAAGGAAATGAATGGAGAACACGCAAAAGAGTGAGGTAAGAGGAGGGAAAAAAAAACGAGGTAAAGGAGGAACGAGTGAGCTGTTAAGGAGAGAAGAGGGAGGGGAAATGAGGGAGGAAAGGGAAGGGCGAATGATGGAGGACGAAGAGGCAGAAGAGGACGAGGAAAGAGGGGTGTTAAAGAGGGGAGAGGGAGGGGGTCCAGAATACGTGGAAGAAAAGCATGTGGGCTGAGGACCTTGGGAATGGAGTGAGGGGACGGAGGAAGGACAGGGACGCGATGAGGGGAAGAGAGGGGAAGGAAGAGGCGATAGGGACGGCCAGTGCACACAGGCTCCCACAAAACCTTTACCAACTGAACAATGGGAGGGGCAGGGGGTGGCAGGGGTAGGTAGGGCGCAGCAGGGGGCAGGGGGAACCTTCTAGTAATCTTGTGTGTTCAGCTGAGGGTAAACGTCCCCTTCCACCACCCTCTCCTCCTCCTCCTTTACTCCCTTCCCTCATCTTCCCCTCTATCTTCTTCTTCCTTCTCTTCCCCTTCTCCACCTTCTCCTTCCTTCCTCGCATACACTGTGAAATGGACGGTGATACGTGGCTGACACACTTACCACACCCACACACACACACACACACACACACACACACACACACAGTACATACACACACACGCGCCAAAGCTGTGCGTGTCCCCAGACCGTTCATTAATTCACGTACACATCAAATTAACTGTAAAATTGGTATACTTAATGCATGGATCTGTCTGTCCTTTTGTTGCTTCTTGCCTGCGATGCCCCACCTCCTCACCACCACCACCACCACCACTACTACTACTATTACTATTACTATCACTACTACTACCACCACCTCTACCACAATTATCGTCACGGACACCTCATTATTATCTATTTTTCTTTGTGTGTGCGTGTCTGTGTGTGTGTGTGTGTGTGTGTGTGTGTGTGTGTGTGTGTGTGTGTGTGTGTGTGTGTGTGTGTGTGTGTGTGGTGGGGGGGGAAGGTGTAAAAAAAAGACTATTACCTAACGAAATTACTTTTTTATATATACCGGAAGATTATCCAGCTCAATTAATGAAAGAAAATGGATTACGGTATCACACACACACACACACACACACACACACACACACACACACACACACACACACACACACACATACATACAAAAAAAAACGTAACGAAAAACTAAAACACATGGAAAGTAAACATACACACACACAAAAAAAAAAAAAATAAATAAATAAATAAATAAAAAAAATAAAAAATAATAATAATAATAATAATAGACATTAACCAAAAAAAAAAATAAATAAATAAAACCATAAAAACACATACAAACAAGAACACAATTTCATACAAAACGGCAAACAACATCGGAATACAATAAAGTAAAAAAAAAAGAAGAAAAAAGTCCTATTCAACGAACCAAAATTATTTGATCTTATAATGAAAAACACCTTTACAAGTGACCTTAATAATCAACTTCCTGTACCTTCAACAACACCTTTCTTACCTTTAATCACTTACGTCCCCCCTCCTCATCCCCTCCTTACCTTCCCTCCTCACCCCTCCTTACCTTCCCTCCTCTTCCCCTACCTTCCCTTCCCTTCCCCTTTCTCACCCCTACATAATACAGCGATATACAAGGGATCTACTCCTCTCTTTCTGACCACGCCTCTCTCTCTCTCTCTCTCTCTCTCTCTCTCTCTCTCTCTCTCTCTCTCTCTCTCTCTCTCTCTCTCTCTCTCTCTCCAGCCCGTATTCCCTTCTACCATCACTTTCCTCCGGTTGAAATATGTAACGATGAGAGAGAGAAGAGAGAGAGAGAGAGAGAGAGAGAGAGAGAGAGAGAGAGAGAGAGAGAGAGAGAGAGAGAGAGAGAGAGAGAGAGAGAGACGGTAGTTTTAATGAGATCCGCGGAGTTTTGTGTGGTTGTGAATGCTGTGGTGTGGTGGTGGTTGGTGGTGGTGGTGGTGGTGGTGGTGGTGGTGGTGGTGGTGGTGGTGGTGGGGTGATGGTGGTGGTGTGGTGGTGGTGTGGACTCTTTGAGCGAAAAGTTGTTATGAACCTACTTTCTTTACCTCTCTCTCTCTCTCTCTCTCTCTCTCTCTCTCTCTCTCTCTCTCTCTCTCTCTCTCTCTCTCTCTCATGTTCCGTCATTATAACAATAATAAGATTTTTGGTGCATGTACTGTAAACAAGATAGTAGTAGTAGTAGTAGTAATAGCAGTAGCAGTAGTAGTAGTAGTAGTAGCAGTAGTAGTAGCAGTAGCAGTAGCAGTAGCAGTAGCAGTAGCAGTAGCAGTAGTAGTAGTAGCAAAAATCTACATTACCACAATCCATCCCCTCCCCCCACCGCCCCTCCCTCGCCTCAATTACATTCCCTCTATGAAACAACAATGAAACACTATGGAAGGGAAACAAATACTGGCGGAAGATGGGCCAGCGGAAAATTACATCAATACATTATGGAGGAGGAGGAGGAGGAGGAGGAGGAGGAGGAGGAGGAGGAGAGGAGGAGAGGAGGAGGAGGAGGAGAAACAGGAGATAGAAGAGGAGTAAGAAGAAGATCAATGTGGAGTCAAGATACTTAATGAGACAAGTGTGGTAGTTAGCATAGCAGTGATGATAAACTAACAAGACCATAGTGTACTTATCATTAAGTAACACGTCTTTCTGTAGTAGTAGTAGTAGTAGTAGTAGTAGTAGTAGTAGTAGTAGTAGTAGTAGTAGTAGTAGTAGTAGTAGCAATACCCTTACCACAGCCATTACCACCATTCCACATCCCTACCACACACAAGTCCACCACCACCACCACCACTACCCTCGCATCAGACGCAAACATTTTCCATCCTCAATGTTTACCTCCTTCACCGCCCGAGGGAGGCATGGGTGTATATGACGGAGGCGACGAAGGAGACCTGTTGGGACATCCTATATTACCTTGGTATTAAATTGCATGAGCCTGGTATCAACGCCATGAATTTAGACTAGTATTATTTATGTGGAAGTCAAAATAAGTCATTAAATCACCATTCCTGTCACGATTTTCTTCACGTCACCAAAATAATGCATCTGACAAACGCGAGTTAATGCAGCCATCTTGGGAGGCAGACAGGTAATAACTAAACATGAGCTTACGTCAATTCAGTCATAAATCAAACCATTTCAAACCCTGACAGACAAACGTGGCTGAGGAGCATCAGACGAAGACGAAGGCAAGTGATGAAGGATGAAGGACGAGTGACGAGTGACGAGGTAACATGCAATTGAGTCACACTAATAAACAAGGTCACGGATGTAAATAGGTCGTGATGGCGGACATGACGTGAAGAAAACAAGGTCACTCAAGGCTCCCAAGAGATTATATCACAATTTTATTTACGTCATGCATTCAAGGTGAGTAAATCAAGCAAATCAGTCACACTTTTGTCGTAATTTCAGTCACAATTTAAGTCATGCGTTCAAGATAAGGAGTTTTATTTTTAGTGGTAACTGGAAGGTGGAAGGTGAAAAAGTCATGATATAATAATAGACAAGACAAGAAAATAAAATAAAATAAAATAAAATAAAATAAAAGAATAGAAAAACAAATACTTAATCTTTCCTCCAAATAAGAGTGAAACAATAAGTAAAAAAACAACAACAT
>JAXIVD010010340.1:0-5000 GCA_036785275.1 Cancer borealis
GTGTAATAATGAAAGAGTATCTCCCTTCCCCTTTCTTACCTTGGCGCCATCTACAGGTTCGGTCTGAGGCTGGCACTCTTCGGGAAGGACTTGGGCTTCACCATCAAGATGTCCTTCGTCCACCTTAGCTCGCGACGGACGTGTTTCTGCATCACCTTCGCCTACTGCAACGTCACGGAGATGGGGTGAGTGACTAGCAGGGCGAGGAAGGGCCGGGTGTTGTGGATAGTTGTGTTACTTAGATCTCCTATAACAAATTAGTCAGATATTCATGTATGTATGTATGATTGTATAGTTGTATTGCTTAGCTCTCCTGTAACAAATTAGTTTATGATATTTATGTATCCATGCAAGTATGTGGGTATAGTTGTAGCATCAGTTGTAGTCGTAGCAGTATGTATGTTTTTCAGTAGATTTAGTAGATTAATTCACCGATGTTTTAGTCATATACGATGTTCCTAATTCAGTGATCACCGCCATATTTATAAAATGATTTATGAAAAAAAATAATTTAAGGGTTTTGAATATGCCAACAAAATGTGAGAGCCGCGACCTTCCCTTTGAAAGAGATCAGCTGTTCAGTCCATATATAAGAAGGTTGGGTTGGTAATGAGTTGAGGAAGAGTAATTTAGTAACGTGATGTTAAGACTTAATGACTCCAGTTGCATTCAGCTTCACTTCCTGGTGGTGATCTGAGAAAGAAATTTATCCAGTTACCATAAAGTCGTTACACGATGGATATCATTCATTTATTCCTCGTGTTTGCCAGTTGAACGATCATTTATAGTACTGCTTGCTAGGTAGTAATGTATTAGTCTACCCAATCAGGTACATTTATTGACATGCACTCCACGCTACATGAAAACTTAATATTATGTGTGTGTGTGTGTGTGTGTGTGTGTGTGTGTGTGTGTGTGTGTGTGTGTGTGTGTGTGTGTGTGTGTGTGTGTGTGTGTGTGTGTGTGTGTGTGTGTGTGTGTGTGTGTGTGTGTGTGTGTGTGTGTGTGTGTGTGTGTGTGTGTGTGTGTGCACGAGGAAAATTATAAAAAAGTGCGTCCTGCCGATAGACTTCATGTACTTATGTATTTATGCTGGCACTCCCTCCCTCCCTCCCTCCCTCCCTCCCTCCCTCCCTCCCTCCCTCCCTCCCTCCCTCCCTCCCTCCCTCCCTCCCTCCCTCCCTCCCTCCCCCTCCCTCCCTCTCTCCCTCATTGCCTCCCTCTCTTCCTCTCTCCCTCCTTCATTCTCTCCATCCCTCCCTCCTTGCTTTTCTCATTCCCTCTCTCCTTTCATCCCTCATTCCCTCCCACCCACCTTCCCTCCCTCTCTCTTTACCTCCCTCCTTCTACCTTCTTCCACCTGCTTCCGTCCCGAGGAAAGGTACATGAGGCGAGAGAGAGAGAGAGAGAGAGAGAGAGAGAGAGAGAGAGAGAGAGAGAGAGAGAGAGAGAGAGAGAGAGAGAGAGAGAGAGAGAGAGAGAGAGAGAGAGAGAGAGAGAGAGAGAGAGAGAGAGAGAGAGACAGAGACAGTTTTAAGACAAAGCAGTATATATCTTTTCGTTTTCTATTTGAGACATAATTACACGTTATGGATACGGAAGTAGAAAGCCCTTGAGACACAGCGTCATTCACTTAGCACACACCAGCTGTTATATTAACTGTTATGAATCCTGTTTTTTCTTATTCATCTCATTTGTTTTTGCTGATCGCGTGGCCCGGTAAACTAATCTCCTTCATTATATCACCTGCACAGGAGAAGCAGGTGGTCGTTACCTCCTCTTTCCCCACCTGCTCGCTTTCCTCCTCCTCCTGTCCACCCACACTTCCTCTTCTTTCTTTATCACTTCTCATCTCCAAACTTTAGAAGCGAATGATTAATCTATGATAACAGCAGATTTATACCGCCTACTTACCAGCTGGAAAGGGAAAGGAGACCGTCAGGACTGCAATTACTACCGTGGGATAACGCTGCTCAGCGTACCAGGCAAGGTGCTGCCCATCTGCTACTGATGCGAATTTGCAGTCACATGCTGAAGTATCAGAGACCTGGACAGTCAAGGCTCACATATAGTAAGTCAACAACCGACTGTATCCTAGCGCTTCGCGTACTGGTTGACGTGAATTTCGACAGGGGAAGCTCGCAGCCTATGTCGATCTCAAGAAGGCGTTGGATTCAGTGCATTGCGAGACACTCTGGGATCTCTGCGCCTTCACGGGATTCCTGCAGGGATACTAGCTTGCTATCAGGCCTGTACTCCGAGACTGAGAGTGCTGTGAAGTGTATGTGTGGACGTGTTCAGCTTCTTTCCTGTGAATACGCGAGTGAGGCAGGGATGCGTCTTTGATCCATCCTTTATCAATACTTGTATGGACTGCGTACTGGACAGAGTTGTGGACCAAAGTCACTGAGGAGCATCTGTCGGCAACACAAAGATCACTGATCTTGTTTTTGCTGACGATGCAGTAATCTTCGCTAAGTCACTGGAGATTCTGGTGATGGCTCTTGAGGCACTGTATGTGCATGAAGAGACGAGACCTTTAGGACTTCAAAGCCTCTTAGCACAAGACTAAGGTTGAGGTGTTTGGCTTAATAGATGGAATAGTACAATCTGTGCGTGCGTGTGGCGAGGACATTGATATCTTGGACAGCTTCAAATACCTTGGTAGTGTGGTCCATAACAATGGTAGGTCACGTCAAGAAGTCTTATGGTGGATTGGCTTGGCCCAGGGTGTTATGGACTCGCTCAGCACGAGTATCTGGCGTTGTAGGTATCTGTGTAGATGGACAAAGATTCCGATCTTCAAGTCGCTGGTGATCCATGTCTTACTGTATGGCTGTGAGACATCAACACTGAGTACCGATCTGAGGAGGCGAATTGATGTCTTTGGTAATAAGTGTCTGCGCGGAATCATTGGGCATCGCTGGAATGAGTTAAGGCCAAATCAGCGATTGCTCCGTGAGACTGAATCACACACACACACACACACACACACACACACACACACACACACACACACACACACACACACACACACACACACACACACACACACACACACACACACACACACACACACACACACACACACACACACACACACACACACACACACACACACACACACACACACACACACACACACACACACACACACACACACACACACACACACACACACACACACACACACACACACACACACACACACACACACACACACACACACACACACACACACACACACACACACACACACACACACACACACACACACACACACACACACACACACACACACACACACACACACACACACACACACACACACACACACACACACACACACACACACTTTCCCGCAGGCTACGTTGCACCTGGGCGTACAGCACCTGGTGGTCGGGTTTGCCTCGTCATTACCGCCCATTACTAAGTGACCTTCGCTCTCCACCTCCAGTGAAGCTGCTATGACGCCCGCCGAGCTAATGGAACGAGGGAGGGAGGGAGATGAGGGAGAGGTGGGATTGAGGCAGGTGAAGTGAGGTGCTACGGATGTGTTAGGTGTGGTGTGGTGTAACAGGGTGGAGGAAGGTGAGGTGTAGTGGTGTGGTGGGGTGGGGTGTGGTGTGGCGGTGTAGGTTTGGGTGGAGCGTGGTACGGAGCAGCTTAGTAGGTGGAGAGAGGGGCATTTGTACGCCTTGTCTGGTGAGATAGATTTGTAACTAGCGGGCAAATCTATGTAAATTATCCGTAAACTAGTCTTAAAATATGGTGAGACTATATAATATATGCACTGCTTTAAATAACCTCATTTTGTATTGTGAATATTGGGTTTGTCTTATATGTCAAAATATCAAGTTGACCGTTATGCAAGTTGTGTAGTATGTGATTACCTCACATCTAATTGGTACAATAAACTACAGCTTTCTTTAGACAAGCATTTTTTGCCACTTGTATAACATTGTATTACGTGATACACTGAATTTTTATTTTCTACGTTATCATTTTATAGTAGAATATTTAGTGTTATTTTTTTCATACATTCTCGCTTCGTCATTATTCCCCTCATAGTAAAGTTTTAAACGCTGAAGAACTATGAGAGTGAAGCAATTTAACGTCACGAAAGACCTTGACCATTATTCATATGTTATTAGTGATGCTACAGATCATAAATAAGACCAATATTTGAATCATAATTTTTCTGCACGAAAAGGAGACTGGCCAAGGACTACATAACAATCTTAGAGGAAAAAAGTCCACAAGCCATCACTCTAGCAAGGTAAAACAACAGAGAAACTTAAAAAGAAGGACAGTTGCATTGCCGCTTAACACTAAAAGGTGTTTTTGTTATAGGCAGATGGACAATAGAGCTAGGCAGTGTTCCAGAGCTTACCAGTGAGAGGGTGAAGGGGAAATATCGCTTACGTTTTGAGTTGGTACAACGGTGGACATAACAAGAGAGGCGGTGGCCTAGTGGCTAGCGTGGCAGGCATACCAACTCAAAGTAGCGAATTTGGGTCCCGCGACGAGCTGGCTACTTTTCTATGGAATAGCTACAGAGTAGCCTAAGATCACCCACATGCTGCCATAACACTATCCTCGACGGGACTGCAAAGTTATATGCATCGAGGAGCTTCTGCTGGCAGCATGAGCCTCTTAACAAGAAACTAGGCGTCACTATAAAAATCTAACTTGCACTACTAATGGGCGGAGGCCGACTATCTAATGGGCGGAGGCCGACTATCTAACCTTCCATTAATCCTACCGGCGCCACAGATGCAAGACATAGAATAGAAAAAAAATAATAATAAAGTAAATAGACATGCTGGGTGACCATGACCCCCAAAACCACTCACCCAGCATACCCAAACGGCTCGGTTCAGTTTGGATGTTGCTGCAAAACACATTGCCTTGTCGTCCGAAGACAATCAGAGCCATCAGGTGAAGGATACTGCCTGATGAATCATGTGCCTCAAATTGAACACACACACACACACACA
>JAXIVD010010340.1:7500-13564 GCA_036785275.1 Cancer borealis
TTCACACTGCATTACACGCTCCAGTTTTTTTCCGCGTTAATGTAATATCGTCATTGCATGTTTTAGAAATGGATGGATTTTCACAAACACGAGTTACTTCAATCTTTGCGTGTTTATATGTATTTATTTCTTATGGTTGTGTAATTGATAGATGTTTGTTTATTTGTTTATGTATTCATTATTTTTATGATGATTTAATTTTTTTTTTTATGGTTTTGTTTATTCATTACGGAAACTTGAAGCTGTAATTGATACCAGCAAGATAGGTGAAGGGAATACAAACGACGCAAAAAAAGTTTGTAAAATAAATGGCTTAGCTAGCTTTAAAATAACATGCTAATATTTTACATCTCTAATTAATTAATTTGTTTTTCTATTAATTAATGGGGTTTTTTTTTTCATTCATTCATTCATTCATTCATTAATACATCAATACATCTATTTATCACTACCACCACCACCACCACCACCACGGCAGGCGCTGATTCGGCCGCGTCACCGCTCCTCTGTGGTAGGAGTGGAACACTTTAGCTTCGATCAGCACGCGGTAATGGCAGGGGGTGGGGAGGGGGCGGGGAGGGAACGACGATGGTGACGGCAATTTGTCTATGAGTGTTGCCGGGGTTGGCTTGGAGGTGAATACAGGCGGCGATAAGTGAACGCACGACCACAAACTGCTGATTGATGGGCCATTCATGCAAAACAAGTGACAGTCTTCACCGCTGACCACCGACACGCGAGGGTCACGTGACTGTGGGAAGTGACGTCATGAGGGAGAGGTCATATACTGCCAATCCAATACGTGTGTGTGTGTGTGTGTGTGTGTGTGTGTGTGTGTGTGTGTGTGTGTGTGTGTGTGTGTGTGTGTGTGTGTGTGTGTGTGTGTGTGTGTGTGTGTGTGTGTGTGTGTGTGTGTGTGTGTGTGTGTGCCAACAAGCATAAGGAGGCCCTAACATGATGAAGGACAATGCTTTGCAGAAGATCTTCATGCTTCTATTGATAATTATGATGATGATGATAATGATAATAATAACAATAATAATAATGATGATTAGGAGAAAAAAGACATGATAATAATAGGAAGAGTGATAACTTACAAGAAATAGGAAGCACATTAATTTTTCTTACTTCTCCTCCTTCGCTTCACATTCCCCCTTTCCCCATTCACCTCCCCTCACCCTTGTTCCCCTCACCCTCGAAGCGCCCCGCCCTCCTCCCCTTCCCTCTAACCCGTAGCCATCCAGCCGAGACGGAAGTTGTTTAGTAATGCTGGGAACAGTTTGCCGCCTCTATCGACCGCTACCTTTTTTTTGTATTATTATTGTTGTTGTTATGACTGCGTGGTGACGGGCAGCGTGGGAACGAGATGCGGGGCAGGGTTAGGGCGGGGACGAAGCGGGGCGGAGACGGGGCGGGGCGTCTCCTGAGGTTGACTGTGTGGTGGTGGTGCTGTGGAAATTGGAAGGTGTAGTTGTGGGAGGATGGTGAGGGTAAGGATAACTGGCTGTGATGGTGGTGATGGTGGTGGTGTTGTTGCTATTTTTATTATTATTATTATCTAGTATTAGTATTATCTAGTACATCACAATAAAAACAACATGAAACATTAACACTCCCTCCAAGGAACAGCTGGGGCTAGAAAGTGTCCTGCAGGGTGAAGGAGATGAATTAAGAGGAACACAGAACTGCCAGTGCTTCATCATCTTAAAATGTAGACTCTGAAGCACTAAGACTGTCACTCTTTACTGTCCTTCCTTCCTCTTCTCTTCTCTTTGTCTTCCTGGTACAAGTGTTACGTATAGTTATAAAATACTGTCTTTACCACTCCACACTCATTAGTAAACCCTCTGAGTGGTGTGTTTAATTCTCTATTATCTTTCTTTTTCTCCTCGTAACTTGCATCTCTAAAAAGGGAGGAAAGTATTAGACGCACCTAGTATTACAGCATTGCCTCTTGTTAGTTTGTATGTATGTACTTTATTTGTTCAGTGGTGTAAAGGACACTCTCTCTCTCTCTCTCTCTCTCTCTCTCTCTCTCTCTCTCTCTCTCTCTCTCTCTCTCTCTCTCTCTCTCTCTCTCTCTCTCTCTCTCTCTCTCTCTCTCTCTCTCTCTCTCTCTCTCTCTCTCTCTCTCTCTCTCTCTCTCTCTCTCTCTCTCTCTCTCTCTCTCTCTCTCTCTCTCTCACGTAGAAAGAACGAACAAAATATCGTACGCAATGATAACAAAGAAAGGAGACGGACAGACTTTTTTCCATTAAATTGATTTTTATTTGTGTCTTTTCGTAAGTTAATCTATTCGGTTTTATTATATTTTATTCTATTTAATATATTCGTGCCTTGATTTATCCATTTATTTAGTTGTTTATCCATTCATATAGTAGATATTTATTCATTTATGTATTCATATTTTCATTTATCTATTTATTTATTCATATGTATTATTTATTTTCACACACTTATATTTTTTTAAGTGAACAGAAATGCTCTCGTTTTTTTTTTTTTTTTTTTTTAACAGACAGATTCTTCTACAATTGTCTCCTGTATAAGTACCCGAACCCAGTACTATAAAAAAAAAAAAAGTAGCAGGTCTATCATACAGTGAAATACGAGTACAATACCAGTTGTGTTCCTGGTGTTAGGTTACGATGTGCACTTGATGATCATTAAACACACAACACGGTGATAAGTTATGTATCAATGAACAAAAACGGAAAAAAACACCAACGGAGGAGGAAATACAGATAAATATGACGAGAAGAGTTCCAAAAATTATATATGTAATGCTTTAACATGATACACTTTCGATCTATTAAGTTTCTTGCGTGTTAGAAACTTGTCTGTACGTAAGAGGACACACACACACACACACACACACACACACACACACACACACACACACACACACACACACACACACACACACACACACACACACACACACACACACACACACACACACACACACACACACACACACACACACACACACACACACACACACACACACACACACACCAGACACAACACTTCCGTCCTATTACGTGTGCGACATTGATTTCTCCTTAAATGTGTAGAATTGCGGTTCCATGGGCCTGTGTTGGGTGAGTGGCAGCAGTGATACCTCAGCGTCGCGCCTCACTGCATGGGCGTCCAGCGGGGAGGCGAGGGTGAAGGGGCCTGTGGTGATGGGGGGGAGGGGTGAAGGATGCGATCAATACGTGGGCAAGTGTGATTATGAAGGTGTGTGTGTGTGTGTGTGTGTGTGTGAGAGAGAGAGAGAGAGAGAGAGAGAGAGAGAGAGAGAGAGAGAGAGAGAGAGAGAGAGAGAGAGAGAGAGAGAGAGAGAGAGAGAGAGAGAGAGAGAGAGAGAGAGAGAGAGAGAGAGAGAGAGAGAGAGAGAGAGAGAGAGAGAGAGAGAGAGAGAGAGAGAGATGGATTATGATGCATAAATCAGCATTGTGTCAGGATCCTTGGAAGCAGACTACTTTTGATATTGTTATTTCACGTTGTCAGTAAGAGTTGCATGAAATATACGAGGATGACGAGGAAAACAACACCAATGTTTTTTATTATGATAAGTCCACTAAAGAACCGTACAGGTAAGACGTGCACTAATTATGGATAGCATTGTTTTAATATTAATGTTCAATATGTTACCTGGATATTAGGATGACAAACATGGACGTTAGTAATGAACGGAACTGCGGTAACATCGGGTGAATATAAATGAGAAAGTGAGAGCAAGACATAACACTACTTATGAGTTGTGGTTGTTCATTTATTATCAAGGCAAGTCGAGATTGTGATACCGAGGCCACCAGATGCAGAGGAGACAATTGCGAAAGCTAGAGTGTTGTTTAAGTAACTTCATGTGTTAGTGACGTTGGCTTCTCTCTCTTTAATACACTCTGAATACAGTTGTTTACAATACATACGAAACAACAACAGCAGCAGCAGCATCTACAAAAACAGCAACAATCAGTATTAAGTCAAGACTCATTAGCAGTAATATTTGTGCAATAAATACTTCAAAAAAACTTGTCCACCGAACCAGAACTATCACTACAATACCTTCTCACTGCAGAGCACAAAACACTAACACGACACGAGTAATTTGTATATGATAACTCACATGCAAAAAACAAACCCTATTTGTACAGGTACCATTATTATAACAATATTCATTATCAAAACAGAAGCCCCGCACCACACAACAAGGGGGGCGGGGGCGGTGGGGGCGAGTGGTTATGTGGTAGAGTGCTCGGCTCATGCTTGCAAGTTCGATCCTGGTTTACGGGAGCTTCTTGGTGAGAGGAGTGGCGCTTTTGTTATCCCTAGCAATGCCATACGGTACATATCTAGCTAGTTTGGGGATCATTAAATTTTCTTGTAAAACACACAACAAGATAACCAATTCATCATACACGATCGATTATGATGACAATAAATCTCATTAGTATTACAAGACCTACTGGTGCAAGACCCATTGAAAATTAAAGACCACTCAACTGTTAGAACCCATTAACCTTAGAACAAGAAGATCCATTAACAGTATAAGTAGACGTAATGAGTGGGGAGCAAGGTTAAGGCGTAAGAGGTCCTCCCCTTATCCTCCCCCTGAGCCACCCTTACTACCAACCCCACCACAAGGGAAAGGGAGAGAGGAGAGGGGAGGGAGACCACCTACGTGCTACCTGCCTCTTACCTGTAATTATCATTGTGGCTCTAACAGTCTCTAATTGATTATGGTGTTGTTTATGGTGAGATAATTGTGATCATTACGTCGTTCATTATGAGCACAGTGGCAGTGATAAAGTCGGTGGGGGTGAGATATTGACGGCAGGGAAAGGAGAAGAGGGTGACGGTGACGCTGAGGGACTGTGTAAGGGTGCTGGTGGTTAGGGATGGAGGGAATGCTTAGTGCTTAGTGGTCGGCAGGTGAGAGGAGAAACAATGGTGAAGGAGAGAGAACAATGGTGGTGGTGGTGGTAGTTAGTGTAAGGAAAGAAACAAATATATGAAATGAGAGTTGAGAGAGAGAGAAAAAAAAAAGAAAAAAAAAGAGAGAGAATAGACTGGTGCCTGCATCGTACACCAACAGTCACCCAGTGTAATATTGTCCGCCATTCTACACGCTTGGTGACCGTCAATAGCGGCAGCCATTTCAGCCTTTTGTCCTGCTCCGTCACAGATTTTGATAATTGCAATGATTAAGGAAACATATGCGCGGGATGGGAGGGGGCGGCGCAGGGTCAGGACAGCCGCGCCCACTAACTGCCTCCACCACCACCACCACCACCACCACCACCACCATAAAATGACTCTGGCGACAAATACGAAAGTCAGGCATTTATTGTAGGACAAGACAAGGCAGCAAGGAGGGGTGGAAGCATGCAGTTAGCAAGTTCAGAAGAGCAGTCAGCATGAAAATAGCGATAGAAAAGAGATAAAGATGCAACATTGCATCGGTTAGAGGAGGAGAGTTGATGAGACGAAAAACTTTAGACTCCACCCTGATTGATAGCGCTGTGTGAGTAGAACCCCCCCAGACATGAGAGCCATACTCCATACATGGACGGATAAGGCCCCTGTACAGAGTAAGCAGCTGAGAGGGAGAGAAAAATGGACGCAGACGCCATAGGACACCTAACTTCTTGGAAGCTGATTTAGCAAGAGTAGAGATATGAAATTGCCAGTTTAGATTTTTAGTAAAGGATAGACCGAGTGTGTTTAATGTGGAGGAAAGGGGAAGTTGAGTGTCATTGAAGAAGAGGGGATAGTTATCTGGAAGGTTATGTCGAGTAGATAGTTGTAGAAATTGAGTTTTTGAGGCATTGAACAGAACCAGGTTTGCTCTGCCTATACGCTATGCTATACGCTCTGAACTGATACCTATAGAATTAATGTCTATATACATCAGATTCTTTGGGCCTTGATAAAAAAAAAAAAGAATAATGGCATTAATGAAATAAAAGGATAAATACATAATCAATAGAGGCACACACCATCTTTCCGATCTTATATCCATCTTCCTTACCTCCCTAACCACCACCACCACCACCAC
>JAXIVD010010341.1:5000-7500 GCA_036785275.1 Cancer borealis
GGTGTTGGCTGTTTGAAGTGATACATAAATACAATACGAAAGCAAAATATAGATAACAAAAGGAAATTAACTGAAAAAGAAACAATGATGGGGGAGGGAAGAATATTTATTGTTGAAGTGAGGCAGGTGAGCGGAAGGAAGTGTTGAGGGAAAAGGAAACAAAACTAGGATGTGAATAAAGAAAAATTGATATATAAATGGAAAATAAAATGATGTGTTCCCGTAAAGAAAAATGAAAAATATATTAAATGAAGCGGAATAAATACACACATTGAGAGGGAAATGAGAGAGAGAGAGAGAGAGAGAGAGAGAGAGAGAGAGAGAGAGAGAGAGAGAGAGAGAGAGAGAGAGAGAGAGAGAGAGAGAGAGAGAGAGAGAAAGAGAGAGATAGTTTGCAAATGAATAATGTAAAACTGGAATAAGCAAACAGCAAATCTTTCTAGGCCTTAAGACACCTCAAAAAAAAATTATTAGTCTTTAAAATTATCAACTTATCCTTCCTTTTATTTATTTATTTATTGTTTTTTGGTTATTTTTCGCGGGTATGTGTGGGTCAACATCAAAATTTTCTTTCCCTTCTACACACAAACTTACGTATTATTTGACTTTATATATTATTATTTTCATGGCCTTGTATTTTTTTTTTTTTTTTTAATTAACTATATATATATATATATTTTTTTTTTAACATCTTTACTTATTCTCCTTTTCTTTATTCCTTTTTATTTTTATCCAATTATATATTTATTTGATTTATTTTCGGCACATTTATTTCCTTTCCTTTTTTTCTTTTATTTTTCTATACAAGATAAACAAAATGTATCTTCAATTATCAACATTAGGTTCCAACACTGTCTTCTTTTCCTTTCTTTTTATCTAATTGTATTCATTTTATTTATTTTTTGACGCCATTACCTACTCTTTTTTTTCTTTATTTTCTATACGAGAGAAACACAATCCTTTTCAATTATCATCATTAGGATCCAACACTTTTCTTTTATTTTCTTTTTTATTTCTATCTAACCTTATATTATTTTTTTTATATTTATAGCACACCATTACTTACTCTTTTCATTATTTTCTATACGAGAGAAACACAATCCTTTTCAATTATTAGCATTAGAATCCAACACTCATTTACGTATTAAAATATAAACACTATAACTGGAAGACAATTAAGTTCTTATCGTCTATTGTGTGTATTATAGATGAAAGAAGAACAGGATCTAACACTACCTTGAGCGCCTTTTAGTAGACACAATCCCCTTTAGTACCTTAATCAACACTACACCTTCGTCACCTGTATTAGTGAAAAACAAATGAATAACGTAACTCGAATCTAGGTTAAGAAAAGATGAATAAAAAGTCAGATATTAGTTTTTGTTTTTATTTTATTGATTTTATTTTTCTTTATTTGTTTTGTTTCATTATTTTATTATTATTTTGTTATTTTTATTGTTTTTTGGTGATCAGGAATTATTTAGAAGATAGCGTTTGTTGGAGATTTTTTTTTTTTTTAGTGTTTGTAAGTTATTAAAATCGGTGTTAGTTTTAGGATTTCTAAGTAAGTTTTTTTTTTATATATATAAGTATTTTCTTATATAAGTTTTGTTAAATCGTGTTTTTTTAAGTAATGTTTGTGATTTTTTTTTTTAGAATCAATTTACACGAATTTTTTTTTTTTTTTACCGTAAGGAAAAACAAGATTATTTTCATAGTACTTCACATCCTTGTCTTCTAAACGTTATTATTTTCTTTTTCTCTTATCTATATCTATTTATTTTTCATTTATTTATTTATATTTTAATCGCGTTGTGAATATTTAAAAACAAAATCTTGGCGTGTATGTTTTGGATCGTAAAATAACACCATTAATAATAATAATATAAAAAAAAAAACTGGTTATTGATATTTTAAAAACCAATCAGTTTTCAAATAATTTTCTCACCGCGTAGATAAATAAATTATAAAAAACACATTAAACTCTACCAATTATATAAAAAAAGAACAGATTAATACTTCCTCCGTTTAGTATTTTGATTATCTTTCAAAAAATACTTGAAAAAGACAATAATAATAATAATAATAATAATAATAATAATAATAATAATAATAATAATAATAATAATAATAATAATAATAACAATAAAGACGAGAAAGTAAAAATAAAAGATTATAGTCAATTAAAACATCAATGAATTCTTAAGTTTATAAATTCATTAATACATTTTATTTTATTTATTCATTTGTTAAGATTATTTATTTTTTTATGATCAACTTGAATGTTGTGATTATTATTATTTATTTTTTTTTAAACATATATCATTAGTTTATCAGCGGCTCTTCCTCCTCCTCCTCCTATTCTTCTTTTTCTTCTTCATATAATTACGATCTTCAAACTTCCACGTCAGTTCTTCTTCTTCCTCTTCTTCTTCTTCTTCCTCCTCCTCCTCTTCCTCTTCCTCTTCCTCTTCCTCCTCCAGTATAACAAGAAGACGTC
>JAXIVD010010342.1:5000-7500 GCA_036785275.1 Cancer borealis
ACTCTGCTTGGGTACAGCACCCCAACCCGCCCCCCTACTGGTACGTTAAGAAGAATGGCCACCAACACCTCCACCTCCACCACCACCACCACCCACACCCTCACTATCCTGTCGGCCAACGTTCGTGGCTTCAGGACCAACGTTGGAGAGCTGACACACACCGCTCTCACACAGCATGTCGACATAGTGGTGGCGGTTGAGACCTTCCTGGACGGCAGCTGTGCTACCACCTGCGACAGGATTACCGGCTACTCCCACTGGGCGAGACGTGATCGTCATGGTGGGCAGGGAGGTGGTTTAGCTGTGTGCCATCGCGAGGGTCTCTGTGTCGACGCCCTGACAGTCAACACACCTGATGTGCTGGAGATGATGTTCTGCCGCATCATCCTTGCTGACAGAGGCGCCCTGCTGCTGTGTGTCATGTACCGACCTCAGTGGCAGGGAAGTGAGCCGCTGACCTACCTCACCAACAACCTGGATGACATAATGGCGGCCCACTACTGTCAAAACGTTGCCATTATAGGAGACCTCAATCAACACCTCGTAATGAGAGCATTTACGGAGCTAACAGTGGTGGAGGGACTTCGCAACCACGTTGAGTTCCCTACACATCAGCATGGTGGATCCTTAGACCCTGTGCTGACGGACTTGGCAGGTGACTGTGTACAGTGCCGCCCACTGGACTTTGTGGGTACATCTGATCACCTTGCCGTCCTCTCTACCATTAACCTCGCCCCAGCACGTCAGGAGGAGCACCACAGAACCATCTGGCTGTGGGACCGCGCCCACTGGGATGCTGTGAGACAAGCCTTGAGAGAAACTCCCTGGGACACAGTGTTCACCAGCGACCTGCGCTACGACGTCACCACTCTCACCACCATCCTCCTCGATCTGCAGCAGCAGCACATCCCACACAGGACCTACACAACGAGTCCTAAAGACCAGCCTTGGTTTGGGTATCGCTGTCGTGTTGCTGCTGAACAAAAGTACAGTGGTGGGTGCGGTACAAGAGGCGACCTACTCAGCGGAACAAGGCTTTGCACAGGGCAGCGTGCAAAGCCATGACACAAGCAGCGAATGGGCCAAAGCAAGGTGGGAGGACAACAACCGGAGGAAGTTGTCCTCTAACCAGCTGGACCCGAAGCGGTGGTGGAGCCTGGTGAAGGAGCAGCAGGGCGTCACCTCTCACGAACGTGTGCCAAGCCTCACGAAACCGGGTGGGAACCTGGCCATCACCAGCCAGGAAAAAGCTGACCTTCTGGCCCAAGTGTTCAGCGAAAAAATGAAGACTCCAGAACCTGACAGGCAGCCACCACCTCTCCCACGCCTTGCTGCCTCAAGTATGGAGAGCGTGGTGATCACGGAGGACGCTGTCAGGAGGCACCTGAGGGGCATCAACGTAAGGAAGGCCTCAGGTCCTGACGGTATAAGCCCTCACCTCCTCAAACACTGCGCGGATGAGCTCACCACGCCCCTCGTGTACATCTTTCGCCAGTGCCTGGTGTCCAGGGTGTGGCCGTCTCAGTGGAAGGAGGCAAGGGTCACACCCGTCCATAAGAAGAAGCAGAGGTCAGAACCGACCAACTACCGCCCCATCTCTCTCCTCTCGGTGGTCAGTAAGATCTTCGAGAGGATCATTGGTGAGCAGGTGACGAGGTTCCTGGACGAGCACCACCTTCAGTCACCGAGGCAGTTCGGGTTCAGGAAAGGACGCTCCACCTCTGATCTGCTCCTTCTTCTCTCCAAATCATGGCACGACGCTTTGGATGCTGGCCGGCCCTCATTGGTGATCGCCCTGGACATAGCTGGGGCCTTCGACACCGTATGGCATCGGGGGCTTATGGCCAAGCTGGAGCAGCTGGGCATCACCGGGGACCTGCTACATCTGTTCTCCAGTTACCTGACGGGCAGGAGTCTCCGCGTCGTGGTAAACGGCCACACTTCAGCAAGTTTCCCGGTGGAGGCCTCTGTTCCACAAGGGTCAGTCCTGGGGCCCATATTGTGGAATATCTACTTTAACGACCTCCTGCAAAGCACCCCCTCAGCCAGTGCGTACGCGGACGACTGCACCCTCTCCTGGACCTACGAGAGGGGGGAGGCACAGACCGTAGTACAGTCCGCCAACGCACTACTTTCAGACATCATGGCATGGGGTGACCGGTGGCAAGTCAAGTTTGCCCCCGACAAAACTCAAGCCATGGTGGTGTCACGCTCTCACGGGGACGCGCGTGAGCTGCGTGGGAGGCTGAGGATGGGAAATGACATAATCCCTCTACAAGGCAGCGTCGACATCCTTGGCGTGGAGGTGGACTCACGGATGCTCTTCGACCGTCACCTCGAGGATGTGGCCCGTAAAGCGTCGCAAAAGGTGACGCTGTTACGTCGCCTGAGGCACCTCCTTGACGCCGATGGCCTCCTGACCCTATACAAGTCTCAGGTTAGGCCCATCATGGAGTACGCGCCACTCACATGGATGTCCAGTGCCCGCTGCCACCTCAAT
>JAXIVD010010342.1:10000-12500 GCA_036785275.1 Cancer borealis
GGTGTGTGTGTGTGGTGTGTGTGTGTGTGTGTGTGTGTGTGTGTGTGTGTGTGTATGTGTGTGTGTGTGTGTGTGTGTGTGTGTGTGTGTGTGTGTGTGTGTGTGTGTGTGTGTGTGTGTGTGTGTGTGTGTGTGTGTGCTCTGCTTCTCCGTTGATATGAGATATTTTCCGAGTTGAAATAAAGACTCCAGTTTTGTGTAGCGAAGCGTTCCTGGTGGGAGGGAGGGAGAGAGGAAGGAAGACAGGATGGGAGAAAAGGAAGAGGAGGCGCCGTGGGGAGGGTTTGTGGCAGAGGTTGGCAGGTCGCACCACCGGAAATGACGCGGCCTCAGGTGTGCCGACAAAATAACACAGGGTAACACTTCTTATATTTCCCATGTCCCAAAGATCCTGCACAGTTTTCCTTTTGTGCCATCAGTCCCTAACACCACAGGCAAAAGTCACGTTAAAAGATATTTTCCTTTTATTTTATTTTACTAGAAATAATTTCCTCCCCTCCCTGTCTGGTAGTGATGGATTGCTTAATACTTTATCAGTTTCTCCTGTTTTTAAATTTATATTGCATCTTCGTCATCTCATTTCCACACGTTTTTTCCCCAGTTTCTTTGCTACTGTTGTAAATATCTCCTTCGACTCATTTATCTTACCTCATTTTGTTTACATTTTATTTGCTAATGTTGCCTCTTCTTACCCACCCTCGTTGGAGTAAACACATTTTCTACTTTAGCGCCATCACCCAGGTGTCCACAACAAAACACGACGTATCCACAACCTCTGTAACCTTGCCGTGTCTTCTCTCCAACAACTCCCTAACTTTCACAACACCTCTGAGACCTTACCTCCTTGCCATCCTTTTTCCTTCCCTTCTCTTCCCATATCTCATCCCTCTTGTCTTTTCCTTTCCTTTGCTTTCTTCACCTTCTCTATACTTCCTTTTCCTTTCCTTTCCTTCCCCTCCCTCCCTTTCCCTTTTCCTTTTTCTTTCCCTTCCTTTCATGCCCTTCCTTTCATGCCATTCCTTTCTTTTCCCATCCCTCCTTTTCCCTTCCCTTCTATTCCTTTCCCTTTCCTTCATTTTGATTTATTAAATTTTCCCTCCCTTTCCTTCCTTCCCTTCCCTTCCCTTCCCTTCCCATCTCTTCCCTTCCCATCCTTACCCTTTCCTTTCCTTTCCTTTCCTTTCCTTTCCTTTCCTTTCCTTTCCTTTCCTTTCCTTTCCTTTCCTTTCCTTCTATTTCCTTCCCTTTTATTCCCTTCCTTTTCCTTCCCTTTTATTACCTTCCCTTCCCTTCCCTTACCTTTCCTTCTCTTCCCGTCCCTTCCCTTCCCTTCCTTACCCTTCTTTCCTTTTCTTTCTATTCCCTTCCTTCTCTTCCCTTCCCTTCCCTTCCCTTCTCTTCTATTCCCATCCCTTCCCTTCCCTTCTCTTCCTTTACCTTCCCTTCCCTTCCCTTCAATTCCCTTCCTTTCCCTTACGTGCCTTTCTCTTCCTTTCCCTTCCCTTTTATTTCCCTTCCTTTCATGCCTTTCTTTTCCCTTTCCATGCTTCTTACCAACCCCATCCCTTTTCACCACCCATTTTTTCCCTCCTCTTTTGAGTCAGTCCACATTTCCTTTTCTTCATTCCTCACCCTCCACCTCCAAAACGACTCATTACCGTCTCTTTTCCTTTCTTTTATAACTCTCCTAATACTCGTTTTGCTCCATCTCGTACTACTATACATTTCCAAGACCACTCCCAGCCACTCTTAGATTGGTAACATATTTTACACCCTCAGCGCCTCCGTGACCTAAGCATCTTCAGAACGTAATCAATACCATCATAAATCTACTCACGTCCTCTAGAAGCAGCTCTTCCTCCTTCACCACCTACCTCCTTGGATCCTGTTCTCCTCCCCTCTCCTCTTGTTTTGTTTTTTTTCTTCTCGACCTCGTCCTGCTTGTCGTTCTCTTTCTCACTATCACTTTCCCTCTATCTTTTCCTCCTTCTCTTCCTATTCCTTCTTTTTTTTTCCTTGCGTCTTCCTAGTCGTTCTACCTACTGCCACTTCCCTTCCATCTTTTTCTCCTCTCCCTCCAATTTTCTTTCTCCTTTCCTCCTCCTCCTCCTCTCCTCCTTCTCCTTCAATCTTTCAAAAATAGTTTCGACAACTATTTTGAATGTAATCCCCGGCTGGCAATGTTCGTTTCAGAATAACTTAGACGTTTCTGTATCCAGGAGCCTCCTATCGTAATTTTGTCATCAAATCCCTAGCTGGTTCACAACTACCTACCATCCTCCCTATACGACACAGATAGCCCCGAATGAACGGTCACTACTACTACTCAAGACATGTGATGGGTTGAGAACAGGTAAGGGCCCTGATTGTTAGTAACCATATTCGGAATTTAAGATATCAGGGGCCACTGCTACATGGGGTGACTTTAGTGTACGGCGTCCTGTAAAGGAAAGTACACTTCTGCAGTAGATTGTACGGAGTTTGGGCTTGATTGACTGCT
>JAXIVD010010343.1:5000-10000 GCA_036785275.1 Cancer borealis
AGCAGGTGGAGAGTATCACTAAGAATAGACGGAGAATGGAGAGGCACATTCCTCCTCCTCCCTCTCATCTTCCTCCTCCTCCTTAAACCAGTAACTCACTCCACTATGAACCCCATTCACTCCTACCCTACACACACACACACACACACATATACACACACACACACACACACACACACACACACACACACACACACACACACACACACACATACGTCTACTCCCTCACTCCTTTCTCCCCAACAACTCTTTCATACCATAACTCCTTCCCCACCACCACCACCACCACCACCACCACCACCATCACCACCACCACCACCACCCCCACCACCACCACCACTAATACCACCACCACCACCACCACCACCTCAAAACCTCATTCTTCCTTGGCTTCTCCTCGGCGCTAACTCACCTTGTAAAAGCGGACTAACTCGTCACTTTCCCGACGTGCAGAAGGAGGAGGAGAAGACGAAGGAGACGAAGAACAAGGAAGATGAGACGCAGAGAAGCAAGGGAGGAAGAAGGAGGAGGGATAATAAAGGGAAGAAGATAAACGAAGGGACTAAGAAGCAGGGAGAGGGAAACGAAGAATAGGAAGAAGGGAGATGAAGGGACTGAGAGGAAGGAGAGGGAAAGAAGGAGGCAGAGAGGAGAGAAGGGAGGCAGTGTTCGTGTGGGTTGGCCGCGGCATCGCCTTATAAATAATTCATGTGTCACTGGAGCTGCCAATGTCGTGAAGACGGTAACCAATCGGAAGGAGTCGGTTTCAAGGTGTTTGGACCGGATTTACGAGATCAGAATACGACGAGTAGGAGGAGGAGGAACACATAGGAACACATAGGAAGAACAAACAGCAACAGGCCTACTGGCCCTTACGAGGCTGTTTGTGATAAACTAGACTACACTATCTAATCTGGGATGAAGGATACAGGATAGTAAGGGTGAGGGATTCTCCCACCAGCCACGACTGGCAGGAGAGGAAGGCCAACCATGCAATATAAGTAAAAATAAATAAATAAATGCGTGGAATTAGATTAGTCTAGCCTATTACTACTGTCACTAACACTACTACCTGGCAAGCGATGTCAGGCCCCTAGCGACGTCCTTCCGAATCGAGATTTTGTAATTACTGTACATTAGAAGGAACTTGCTCAAAGTTTACTATGTTGACGAATAATGTTTTAGTTGCGGATTGGCTTCTAAGTATTTGTCCAGTCTATTTTTGAATGTATTAATTGTTTTACTGTCGACGACATTGGCGGGCAGGGAGTTCCAAACGTTAACGATCCGATTGAAAAAGAAATGTTTGGCTTCGTTTGATGTGAATCTTTTACCAGTAATCTTAAAAGTATGACGTCTTCTTGTTATATTTGATCGATCAAAAGTAATGTAATCTTCTGCATTGATATTATCAAATCCTTTAATTATCTTGAACATTTCAATTAAATCTCCTCTCATCCTTCGTTTTTCGAGGCTGAATAAGTTTAATTCTTTAAGTCTTTCTTCATAAGGTTTATTTTTCAGCCTTGGAATCATTTTCGTTATTCTACGCTGGACTCTTTCCAGTTTGTCAATGTCCTTTCTGTAATATGGGGACCAGAACTGTACGCAATATTCAAGATGAGGTCGTACTAGTGAATTATGCAGTTTTAATATGACTTTTTCTGATTTATTTTCGAAAGTACGCCCAATAAAGCCGACCAATCTGTTAGCGGTTTTAACTACCTCTGAGCAATGCTGACTGGGTTTTAAATCGCTTGATATTGTGATTCCTAGATCTTTTTCCTTGTTCACTGCAGAAAGTAGTTTTCCATTCATTTGGTACTGAACGTGATCATTATTTCTTCCGATATGTAGTACCTTACATTTATCGACGTTAAATTTCATTTGCCATTTATTGGCCCAAGACGTTAGTCGATCAAGGTCTGATTGTAAGACTTCTCTGTCACTTGTCGAAGTTACTTTACTGGCAATTTTCGTATCGTCAGCGAATTTTGATATTTTGCATGAGATCCCATCATCTATGTCATTAACATATATCAGAAACAAAATAGGGCCAAGTACTGAACCCTGTGGTACGCCACTTTTTACGTTTAACCATTGAGAGGAGACACCGTTTAAGACTACTCTCTGTTTACGTTCAGAGAGCCAGTCCTGAAGCCAATTGTAGATGCTACCAGAGATACCGTGAGTCTTTAGTTTGTTAAGCAATCGTTGATGGGGAACTTTATCAAAGGCCTTTTGAAAATCCAGATATATGATATCTACTGCTCTGCTTTCATCGTACGTGTCAAAAACATTGTAAAAGAAGTCTAATAAGTTAGTTAGACATGAACGTTTATTACGGAAACCATGTTGTGAGGGTTTAATTATATCGTTGTCTTCAAGGAATTTCACCATATTGTCACGAATGATTGTCTCCATTAATTTACATACTACTGACGTCAGACTGATTGGCCTATAATTTCCGGGTTGTGACTTGTCTCCCTTTTTGAAGATTGGGGTTACATTAGCACGTTTCCAATCTGATGGAACTTTACCAATCCTTAAGGATTTATTGAATATGATTGCAAGCGGTTTACTGATCTGATGCTTGACCTCTTTCAAGATTTTCGGGGAAATTTTATCTGGTCCAGGGGTTTTATTAGTTTTCATCTTATCAATTTTTTGTTCAACGTCATTTTCTACGATGAGTAAAACATTTAAGAAGTTTTCGGTTCTTCTAGTCTCGAGTGGTTGAAACGATGAACAATCCTCTTCTGTAAATACGGATGCAAAAAAGTTGTTTAGGATTGTAGCCATTTCATTTTCGTCGTTTGTGTGATTTCCTTGTCCTTTAGTAAGTGGACCGATATTACAGGTAAGGGCTTTTTTACTCTTAACAAAACTATAAAATTCTTTAGGATTAGATTTACATGATTCCGCTATATATTCTTCAAGGTTATTCTTGCTGCGCTTTATTAGTCTCTTAGTTTCGCGACGAACTCTGTCAAACTCAACTTTGTCATCTTGGTTTTTAGTTGATATATACTTATCGTACGCGTGTTTTTTGAGAGAGAGGCTGTTTTTTATCTCATCGTTCCACCATTTTGGTTTATTCTTCCTTGCTGAACGTCTGTAACGATACGGTACACATACTCTAATAGCTTCGTTCAGCTTTGTGGTAAAGGCCTCCCATGACCTATCAATATCTGATTCTGACTCTGACAACAGTTCACTCCAGTCAGTGTCTTCTAGAATTGTCCGCATTCTGGTGAAATTTGCCCTTTGGTAATTTGGTACCCTCTCCTTACTGTCATTTACTTTTATTTCCTTCATTTTCAAGTTGAACGTAATTATCCGATGGTCGCTTGAGCTGAAAACTGGGCCAACATTTACGTTGCTGACTATCTCTTCGCTTGTTGAAAGAATGAGGTCAAGGGTATTTAAGTCGCGCGTCGGTTCATGAACGTGTTGATGTAATTCGCTCTCTAATAAATTCGTGTACAGATCATGTCCTGCATGTGATCTTAACGGATTTCCCCATCTCGTTACTGGCAAGTTAAAATCGCCCATAATGATTGTTTCACATTGACTAATTGTTTCGGAGATTGATTCGAAAAGCAAACGGTCAATTTCAGCGGGTCTTCCTGGTGGTCTGTAAATCAATCCAAGTATTTTTCTGCTCGAGTTACTCTTTAATTCGATGAAAACTGTGTCCACTCCGTTGATGGGTTCTGTTTTAAGGGAGATCGGATGGAGCGAGCTGTGAATATATAAGATTACACCACCACCAATTTTGTTTTCTCTTTCACAGCTAAAAATTGTATAACCGGATAACTGAAATTCTGCAATGTAATCTCTGTTCGACGTGTCTAACCATGATTCTGTGACTCCTATGATATGGTACTGATCCATTGCGGCGAGAGCTTCAAGATCAGTGAATTTATTTCTGATGCTGCGAGCATTTACATAACAAACTTTAATATTCGGATCAGTAGCGTCATTTGCATTAGGATCAGTGGTGACGTTAGTAATTGGATCAGCTGTGACAGGAGGAGGAGGAGGAGGAGGAGGAGGAGGAGGAGGAGGAGGAGGAGGAGGAGGAGGAGGAGGAGAAGGAGGAGGAGGAGGAGGTAGAGGAGGAGGTAGAGGAGGAGGAGGAGAAGGAGGAGGAGGAGGAGGAAGAGGAGGAGGAGGAGGAGGAAAAGATAATAACGTAAACTGATAAAAAAGAGGGATAATAAATAGTAGAAAGAGAGAAGTAGGAGGAGGAAGACGAGAACAATGACGATGATAATGCAAATTAGGACAAGGGAAAGGAGAAGTAAGAAGGCAAGGAAAAGGAAGGAAAAGGAACGGACCAGCCATACACAAACGGACATAATAATAAAAACATTAACCAATATTTCTTCTTAAAACCAAACTTAAAAATACACTGAAGTATAGTTTTGATTACGAAAAATAGGAATATGTATCTAACTCAGGATTATATTAAGGTTGTTAATATGTATAAATGATTTTAACACCAGACAAGATGTTGGTGTTGTTAGAGTTTAGACACACACCTGTTTGGAGCGCGGCGAGGTATACAAATGTTAAAGGCTTCACATCAAGGAAATAAGCCATGAAATAATAATTCAAAGTGAAGGATTCATTCTATTCAACAAACGAATTAAATTAATCCTTGCAGACCTTCAGTTATCATGCAAATGTTAAAATAAAAACCCAACATTTCTTTTTTCACGCATACATACAACAGTTATTTATGAGGTTGATCGCATGGTGATGATCCGCTTCGTGTGAACCGTTGTTGCGGAAATCTATGTTAAAGTAACTTAATACGAAGCTGTGGTGAGTCAAACGCATTTAGTATGTTTGTCGTTTACGTTGAGCGGTGATTGTTACCAAGCGAGGAACAGCGGGAAGATGGAGCAAAGATAGATGTTTGCGGTGAAGTGAATGCAAGAATAATAATAAAATGTTTGATAATTACTGGAAAGGCAGGTCAGTCACGGCCA
>JAXIVD010010344.1:0-7500 GCA_036785275.1 Cancer borealis
GTAGACACCTGCCACCCGGTGGAATACTCCAGGAGAGATACTTACGGGGATGTAGGCAGTGCTGCAGACTGAGTGGCTCCCCGTGTCCTCTTTTTCCGGTTCCCTTAGTGTCTCATTTGGACAAGGAAGCAGCTGCAGCCTGCCCTCTAAAGACAACTTCTTCTACAATCTACATAACATTACTACACCTTACTCTTTTACACTCTCTTCAAATCAAAATTTACAAATTTGCTTCATTACACCCAGCCTCGGTGTCCCTATCTGGGGAGGGGACCACAAATGTCCCCAGGTCTGACTGCCCGTCTGCTGACGACTTCGGGTGTCTTGACACTACCTCTAACACTTTTAATCTCGATTTCTGCAACATTCGTGGTCTTAGATCTAATTTCCAATCTGTGGAACACCATCTCTCCTCCACTAAACCTTATCTTCTCTTCCTAAATGAAACACAGTTTTCTGTGACTTCTTTCTCTATTCTCATTTTCAATCCAAAACTGGCTGTTGCACATATGTGCGTAACGACATTACCTGCTTTCGTGTTCACAACCTTAAATCTTCAGAATTTTTTACCATCTGGCTAAGACTTCAATATCACTCTTTAGCTAAATTCATCTGTGCTGTATATCTCTCACTTAATTACTGACCACGTAAATTTCTTTGACTATTTGACTTCCAAAGTGGAGTACATCCTAT
This sequence comes from Cancer borealis, assembly GCA_036785275.1. NCBI lineage: Eukaryota > Metazoa > Arthropoda > Malacostraca > Decapoda > Cancridae > Cancer > Cancer borealis. The sequence continues at coordinate 694 of JAXIVD010010344.1, forward strand.
CTCACTTTCCTTATGCTGAGATCTCCATTTTAGGGGATTTTAATGTTCACAACCAGCTTTAGCTTTCATCTTCTATCACTGACCAACCGGGTGAGCAAACCTTCAACTTTGCTATCCTTCATGACCTAGAGCAGCTAGTGCAGCTCCCTACCCGTATCCCTGATCATCTTGGAGACAAGCCCAATATTCTTGATCTTTTTCTAACTTCCAACCCTTCAGTTTACTATGTTAAACTTTCCTCTTCGTTGGGCTCCTCTGATCACAATCTTATTTCTGTTACCTGTCCTATCATTCCAGTGCAGTCACAGGATCCGCCTAAGCAGATGTTCTTCTGGCATTTCAACTCTGCTAAGTGGGAGGACCTGAGGTAGTACTATTCTGGTTTTCCTTGGGATGATTATTGCTTCAATGTCAGAGAACCTTCTCTTTGTGCCGAGTGCATAACAGAGGTGATTATCTCTGGCATGGAGCTATACATTCCTCATACTTTCTCTAATACTAAAGCTAAAACGCCCTGGTTTAACTCCACTTGTTCTCGTGCTGTCAATGACAGAGAGGCGGCTTACAAACGGTACCGTAGCCATACATTTGCTGAAATTCATGCCCTATATATTTCTGCTCGTAATCATGCCAAATCCAATTTCCAACTTACTGAAAACTCTTTCATTAATAGAAAATGTCTAAGTCTTTCCAACTCTAACTCTTCTCGTGATTTCTGGCATCTAGCCAATAATATCTCTAACAATTTTACTTCTTCATCTTACCCTCCTTTATTTCAACCAGATGGCCCCAACGATGTCTCTTTTTTCTCTAAAGCTGAACTCTTCGCTCAAACCTTTCCTACCAACTCTACTTTGGATGATACTGGGCATATTCCTCCTTACTCCTCCATCCTCTGACTACTTCATCCCTAAAATATAAATTCTCTATCATGACGTTTTCCAGGCACTCTCTGGCCTTGATTTTCGGAAGGCTTACGTTCCGGATGGAGTCCCTCCTGTTGTTCTCAAAAACTGTGCTTTCGAACTCGCTCACTGCCTGGTCGAACTCTTTCGTCTGTGTCTCTCTACTTCTACTTATCATTCTTGCTGGAAGTTTGCTTGCATTCAACCTATCCCTAAAAAAGGTTACCGCTCCAATCCTTCTAACTACCACCTTATAGCCATAGAAGATAATGAGGCATTTATCAGCTCACAACCTTTTCTCTGATTGCCAGTATGGTTTTCGTAAAGACCGATCTTCTGGTGATCTTCTTGCTTTCCTAACTGAATCTTGGTCATCCTCTTTTAGGGACTTCGGTGAAACTTTTGCTGTCAGCCTTAACTTATCAAAAACCTTCGATAGAGTCTGGCATAAATCTTTAATTTCTAAACTACCTTCCTATGGAGTCTATCCTTCTCTCTGTACCTTCATCACCAGATTCCTTTCCGACCGGTCTATTGCTGCTGTAGTGGACGGTCAATTTTCTTCTCCTAAAATTATCAACAGTGGTGTTCCTTAGGGTTCTGTCCTATAACCCACTCTCTTTCTATTATTCATCACTGATGTAAATCTCACTCAATGCCCTATCCACTCTTATGCTGATGACACCACCTTGCATTTTTCAACGTCGTACAGCAGACGCCCAACCCAACAAGAATTAAATGACTCAAGGCGAGATGCTATAGGAGGCTTAACTTCTGATCTTTCACTAGTTTCTGATTGGGGCAGAGCAAACCTTGTTTTTTTTCAATGCCTCAAAAACTCAATTTCTACAACTATCTACTCGACATAACCTTCCAGATAACTATCCCCTCTTCTTCAATGACACTTCCCCTCTCCTCCACATTAAACACACTCGGTCTATCCTTTACTAATAATCTAAACTGGCAATTTCATATATCTACTCTTGCTAAATTAGCTTCCAAGAAATTAGATGTCCTATGCCGTCTGAGTCCATTTTTCTCTCCCTCTCATCTCAGCTGCTTGCTCTGTACAGGGGCCTTATCCGCCCATGTATGGAGTATGGCTCTCATGTCTGAGGGGTCTCAACTCATACAGCTCTTTTAAACAGGGTGGAGTCTAAAGCTTTTCGCCTAATCAACTCTCCTCCTCTAATTGACTATCTTGACTCTTTAAGTCACCGCCGCAACGTTGCATCTTTATCTATCTTCTACCGCTATTTTCATGCTGAGCTTGCTAACTGCATGCCTCCCCACCTCCCGTGGCCTCGCTGCACAAGTCTTTTCATTTCTTCACAGCCTTATTCTGTCCATCTACCTAATGTATGAGTTAACCAGTATCTTCACTCTTTCATCCCTTACACTGGTAAACTCTGGAATTCTCTTCCTTTGTCTCTTTTTCCACCTGCCTATTACTTAAACTCTTTCAAAGGAGGAGTGTCAAGACACCTCTCATACTAAATTGAGCTTCCCCCACATGTCTATATTTCTCCTACTGTCTTCTTTACAGGGTCTGGCGATAAGCGGGAATTTTTTATACTTATTTTTTATTTCCCTTAGCCGGTACCTTTTTAATGTAAAAAAAAAAAAAAAAAAAAAAAAAAAAAATATATATATATATATATATATATATATATATATATATATATATATATATATGTATGTATGTGTGTATGTATATATATATATAATATATATATATATATATATATATATATATATATATATATATATATATATATATATATATATATATATATGTATATATATATATATATATATATATATATATATATATATATGTATGTATGTATATATATATATATATATATATATATATATATATATATATATATATATATATACATATGTATGTATGTATGTATATATATATATATATATATATATATATATATATATATATATATATATATATATATATATATTGTTACGGCCCAATACAACAAGCCGTAACAACCCCTACCTCAATTACCACCACCACCAAGTTCGAGTCTGAGCCCGAACCCAACAACAAGGCTCGAGTCCCCGACCAGGATATGTTTCAACTCGTCAAGGAAGCCGGGCTTCACTTCCGAGGTTATAAATAAGCCTGGCGGACCGGAGGAAAGGAGTAGGAACTTGTCCTCTCACCAGTGAACAACAACCTCTTGGATTACTACAACGGGATCACCATTACCACATAAGGCTGAGTAACTATTCTGTCCCTGTTTTCCCCATCACGTCTCAGGACCCAATTAGGTTTATATTTATCCATATTTATGTGTATTTACTGTGTGTGTGTTTTTTGTCTTGTATGCATTGTTTTGGGTAGGATTTAATTTCAAGTAAAGTACATGTAAGACTCGCTCCCTTTGTTTTCCCCCACCGTGAAAAAGTTCTAGACCTACAATACCTGCACTTAAGTATTGTTTTTTTTTTTCTTGTTATGGCTACGGACCTCTTCGATAATCCCAGGTACACGGTCCAATAAGTTCGTGGCCGTAATAAATGGCGACCGTGACAGGACACCCTAAAGCCTAATCCCTTTAATTGCTCATTACCTCCTTATTAATCTATTTTCCCGGTCTCCGAAAAATATTTTTCAACTAAAAATGTTTTTTTCTGTGACCTTTTTTGTATTTGTGCTTATAACTAGTGGCTGACGGGACCCTTTCTAATTCTCGTTCCAGAACAAACAATTCAATAACTCAAATTTTTTCCCTGTGTACTGTGATGTGATCTTTTTTTTCTGTGACTATACGTGGTGTAATTTAAAGTTACCTTGTGTTCTATACATTTGCTCCCCGTGTGGTTAAAAGTGCTTTTGCTGATAACATAATGGTATTACACTTTCATTAGTACAGAAAAGAGTGGTAAAGGTTGTGTTCACCGATAACACTACCCATTTTTTGCACATAGGCAGGTGTGTAGTAGGTGTTATCCAAGTGTCGGAATATCTCTAGGTCCTTTATACCCTCATATTCCCTCACCTCGCGGATCTTTTCTCATTAGTCAATGATGGCTAATTAACTAATCTCTTATACTCATCCGCTTCTTATTCAAGTCTCAAGTTTCAGTACTATTCACTCTTATTCAAGTCTCGTAAATTAGAGTAATCCGGATCTTGTTCTAATGCCGTAAGTCTCTAGTTTACCTCCCTCATTCAGTGGAAGTATTCGTAAGCGTTTACTTAAGTATAATTTAGTTAATTTTCCAGGGTTAACTTCATTATCACTCTGCCAAATCCTCACTTAAGTAATTCACTTACCTCTTTAATCTTCAAGTTTTTTTCATTGTTTTTCAATTCTTGTTTTAATATTTATTCAGCATGGCTTCCGCCCCATTCGATGTAAATGATTTTTGTGCTGCCCCTTCTCTATACAAAATTACAGCTCAAAATATAAAGAAAGATGAGTGGAAAGCCATTATCAAGCACTTTCAAGTGCCTCTTTCATATCAAATGACTAAAGAAGTAATAAAAAATGTGGTGATTGAACATCTAGTACATGATAACTTCTTAGAGAGCACAGCTATAGAAATGTTAACCCCCATGTCAGCTTCTAGGATGACCATCGCTCATAGTTCCCCAACAGACAAAGATCCTAGCTCCCTAAAAGAACAAGACAGGAGTGCTCCTAGCCAGTTGGAATTAGAAAAACTAAAATTAGAATTTCAGTTTAAAATGCAGGAGATGCAGATACAGAATCAAAGGGAAGAGAGAGATTTTCAGTTACAAGTGCAGGACAGGAGACTAAAAAAGGAAGAGAAGGAGTTAGAGATTAAGGAGTTAACTTTACAAAATTATTCAAAGTTCAGACAGGAAGAGATAGATTTAAAGAAGAAATTGTCAACTTTCAATCCTGCTACTGCTGCCCCGCTAGTCCCTACTTTTGATGAATCAGATGTTGACGGGTCATTTAAAGCATTTGAAAGCGTTGCTAAACGTAATGAATGGCCGGAACATCAGTGAATATCCCTCCTTGTCCCTAGGCTCATAGGTAAGGCATACAGGGTGTACAATAGTCTTTGTGAGCAAGATGACTATGCACAATTGAAACTTAGTATTTTGGATGCCTACTCTATAACACCTGATGGGTACAGACAACAATTTAGGAAATACATTAAGCCAGATTTCCACACCTATGTAGAATTTGCTAGTGAAAAATTAAGGCAATTTAAGAAATGGCTAGATGCAACTAAAACTACCACCTTTTCTGAACTAGTAAACTTGATTGTAATGGAAGAATGGAAGAACAAACTACCTTTTAACGTCCTGAGACATGTTGAGGAGCGGGGAGAGTGTGAACTCATGCAAGCCGCCAAAGTGGCCGATGCGTATGCCTTGTTAATGGGATCCCTGGGTAGTAGAGGTCGTGGTTCACAGCATAATGTTAGGTTCTCCTCTGGGGAAGGTTTTGGAGGCGTGGGTGGTAAGCCGACCAGATTTACACCAAATACCACTTATTCCATGTTCTGTACATATTGTAAGAAACCTGGTCACACAATTCAAAACTGTAAACATCCTAATTGTAAAGCCTCTCAAAGCCAAAATCCATTCATGCCCCCTAAATCAAACTATGGACCCAGAAAACCAGTAGCCACGGCTAATATTACTAATTCTCCCCAGAAACTTTTCCAGCCATACATGTTCACAGGAAAAGTCTCCCTGATTGGTAGTGAAAACAAGACTTTCCCTATTCACATATTACGTGATACAGGTGCTGCTCAGACCATCATGAGTAAAGATGTCCTTCCTAACATAACTAGTGCTTATACTGGTGATAAAGTCATCCTCTCTGATCTCTCCTCCCATCCTTCATATCCTTTGGCTAAAGTTAACCTTCAGTGTCCCCTTATCACCGGCGAAGTTCAAGTAGCCATTAAATCTGATAAATTACCAGTGCCAGGGGTTCAGATGTTGTTGGGTAATGATCTAGCTGGGAGCTTAGTGGTGCCTAATGTAACAGTTGTTGAGTCCCCCCTAAAGGAGAGTCCCACTAAGGTCTTAGACATAACAACACCCCACTTGTTCCCCTCTTGTGCTGTCACTAGATCTCAGAAGAATTCTCCTGTTCCTCCACCTACAGTGATTCCTTCAGAAAAACTGTATAACAATATAATTTCAAAGGACAATTTAATTCAGGCCCAGGAACAAGACCCTACTCTAAGTAAGATAAGACATGCAGCAACTGATGGAAAAGATCTAACTAAACTGCCTTGTTTTTACTATCAGGCAGGAGTGATCATGAGAGCGTACAGGCCTCCTGAGCTAGTACCGATGGACACATGGTCAGAAACTCATCAAGTTGTCATTCCTTCATCTGTAAGACCAGCCATAATAGAACTAGCCCATGATGGATTGTCAGGTCACCTAGGTATCCATAAAACTTATAAAAAAATTCTCCAACATTTTTTCTGGCCAGGAATTAAAAAGGATGTGTCAAAATTTGTAAAATCATGTCATGTGTGTCAGCTGGTAGGGAAACCTAATAAATGTATTGCTCCAGCTCCACTTAAGCCCATTCCAGTCGTCACGGAGCCTTTTGAAAAAATTGTAATTGACTGTGTTGGTCCCTTGCCTAAAACAAAAAAAGGTAATCAATATTTGTTAACCATCATGGACACTACCACTCGTTACCCAGAAGCATGTCCACTAAAGAACATTACTTCCAAAAGTATTGTGAAATGCCTTCTCCATCTATTCACATCAGTAGGCATTCCCAAAATCATTCAGTCTGATAGAGGAAGCAATTTTACCAGCCATCTTTTCCAACAGGTAGTGAATGAACTAAACATTGCTCATGTAACATCATCGACTTACCACCCACAATTCCAAGGTTGTCTGGAGAGATTCCATCAAACTTTT
>JAXIVD010010345.1:5000-12500 GCA_036785275.1 Cancer borealis
CTCCTCCTCCTCCTCCTCCTTCTCCTCCTCCTCCTCCTCCTCCTCTTCCTCCTCCTCTTCCTCCTCCTCCTCCTCCTCCTCCTCCTCCTCCTCCTCCTCCACTTCCTTCTCCTCCTCCACTTCCTCCTCCTCCTCCTCCTCCTCCTCCTCCTCCTCCTCCTCCTCCTCCTCCTCTTCCTCCTCCTCCTCCTCATAGTAGCTGTGTCTCCAAAGTTTTTAACAAGCGAAACATTTTGTCACAGTGAACAGCCAATTCGTCTCCTGCTGCGATTTACAGTCTTTGTCCGACACTCCTCTTCCTCCTCCTCTTCCTTTTCTAGCTTTTTTCGTTCATGCCTTGCTCTTTTTCCTCCTTCTCGCCTCCTCCTCCTCCTCCTATTTCTTATATTTTCCTGTTGTCCTCATTTTTGCCTTGCTCCTCCTCCTCCGCCTTTCATTTAGTAGTATTGCTAGTAGTACTAGAAGTAGTAGTAATAGTAGTAGTAGTAGTAGTAGTAGTAGTAGTAGTAGTAGTAGTAGTAGTAGTAGTAGTAGTAGTAGTAGTAGTAGTATGATAATAAGGATAATGATAATAATAATGATAATGATAATAATAATAGTAATAACAACAACAACAACAACAACAACAACAACAACAACAACAACAACAATAGTGATACTTTTTTCTCATTATAATAAAAAAAATATTCGTGCAGTCTTATATTACTACATGTTTTATTTTTACTCAGAAGTTTGGTTGCTGGTAGTAGTAGGTGGGGAGGAACCTTCATATTTTGTGTCCTACGTCCCTTACTGTAGATCATACATGGTAGCTTATCACAAACGACATTGTAAACACACTCGATGACAACCAAACATGATCATAACGATTGTGGAGGCATATCCATCTTGTGTGTGTGTGTGTGTGTGTGTGTGTGTGTGTGTGTGTGTGTGTGTGTGTGTGTGTGTGTGTGTGTGTGTGTGTGTTATTGAAGGGTTGTATTGTCAGTATAACAACACTATGATGACCAGAAATATATATATATACGTACCTCTGATATGCAGGCAATTGTTTACCTTCACTGCTGTTGAGCGTGACAGACACATAGTTTTGAAAGGCATAGGAAGAGGAGGGAAAGAGGGAAGGGAGGAGGGAGGAAGGGAAACCAGTGGAGCAGAAAGATAAATAGTTATGTAACAACGAAGAGGAATGGAGAGAGCCAGAGTAGGATGGATGGTGAGGGAGTGAACTGTGGAGGTAGAAAATTGAGGATGGGAGGAAATAATACCCATGAGAGGAGAAAGGAAAGAGGAAACAGCTTTGACAAGTAGGAAAGGCAAGAGTTTTTCTATTTAAATCATGAACAAAAATTAATCCATATCTATCTTTCCCCTTACCTTTTTCACCTCCACTTACCACTCTCTCACCCCTTTCTTCCATCCTCTCTCCCCTTCTCCCTCCTCTCTCTCTCCTTTTACCACCTCCCTCCTTAACCTCGCCCCTTCTCTTTGATGTTGAAGCCATGGGAAAGCGACACTCGGCAGGTGGAAGAGAGAATAGAAGATACCATAGTCTCTCCCTCTTTGTATGGATCTAGGAAAATTAAATACTCAATGGCCACAGAAAGAGAAAGGAAAAATTATACGTAAAAGGACAAAATATAGGAGATTGAAGCACTGAAAAGGATGATTATAAGGGTTGTGTAATGAGGTCATGTGAGTTTTATTCTCATTAATTTCTGTTTTTCCGGAATTATGGTAGAAGGAAGAGTAGAAGGTCGAGGGTAGAGGATTTAAGAGTGAATAAAGAAAGGGTGAAGCCTCCTCCTCTCCTCCTCCTCCTCCTCCTCCTCCTCCTCCTCCTCCTCCTCCTCCTCCTCCTCCTCCTCCTCCTCCTCCTCCTCCTCCTCCTCCTCCTCCTCCTCCTCCTCCTCCTCCTCCTCCTCCTCCTAAGGGTAACGTGTGGAAGATGCTCACCTTAACGAGGCTTCCGTGTTATCAATCATGAACTATAAATTGTTGCTTCCTTCTTAACCCCATGAATCTTGAGGAGGAGGAGGAGGAGGAGGAGGAGAAGGAGGAGGAGGATGAGGAGGAGGAGGCGTTCTGGCACCGTTTTGGGCACGTGGAGGGAAAGAGGAAGGGAGAGAGAGACAGATAAGTGGAGGAAAGAGGAAGGAAGGGAGAGACAGATAAGTGGAGAGAATAGGAAGGAAGGGAGCTATAGCTTAGTGGAGAGAAGAGAGAAGGAAGGAAGAGACAGATAAGTGGAGAAAAGAGGAAGAGAAGAGACAGATAGTTGAGGAAAAAGGAAGGAAGGGAGAGACATATATGGAGAGAAGAGGAAGGAAGAGACAAACAGATAAATGGAGAAAAGAGGAGAGAGAGAGAGGGAGAGAGAGATAGAGAGAGAGAAAAAAAAAAGAGAGAAAGAGAGAAAGAGAAAGAGAGAGAGACGGGGACGTAATTAGTCTGAAAGGGTCGTCAAAAATCCAGCGGCACGAGGTAAGAACATTAACAGGCTATCGGAGTGAGGGATCCAACGATACTTTTCCGATACTTTGCTCGCTCGTCAAGGGTAATTAGGCAATACTTCCTTAATTGCTTTGGGATAATTCGGTGATTAGCGACTGCAAGTTAGGAAACCGAAATTGATTGAAAAGCCATTGGAACTGCGCTTGAAAGTTTTGTTTTTTGTTTTTTTGTTTTGTTTTGTATTAATCTCTTTCCCATTTGTGTTTTTGTTTTGTTGTTTTTGCATAATTTTTTGATTTTTGTCGATGATAAAATTGGTTTCTTTTGAATTTCCTGTTTTATGTTTGTTTTATATGTTTGTGTGCACCAGCCTTACACACACACACACACGCTTGGTGGCATGTGTGTGTATGTATATATGTATGTGTGTGTGTGTTTGTGTACGTGGGGGTTCAGAGCTTCTTAAACAACACACACAAACTTCACTTAACTTGTACCATTATCAAACCTTCTCGAGGGAACTTGTGTAAAACTTACCTCATGAGAAACCTTCCTCCCTTTTTCTCCCTTCCTCCTCCACCCCCTCCACAAATATTTTCCTTCCCCTCCTCATATTCCATCACCTCCTTTCCCTTCCACCACCACCATCAATTCATCCTTCTTATTATCTCCTCCTCCTTCTATTCTCTTCTTCTCTTCCCCCAAAAAAAACAATAAAAAGACGAAAAAAAAGTAAGCGGTTCAGTGCTATTAAAACTGAGGAAGTGGTTATATATATTTTTTTCACATTTATTTTTGTCTTATTTTCTTCGAGCTTCCAGCAAAGACTCGTTAAGCAAAAGACTTGGTAATGATTGTCTCAAAGCACAGACGCCTCCGCTTTGTAATTAGTGCAAGAAGAGGAGGAATAGCAGGAGAAGGAGGAGGAGGAGGAAGAAGAAGAGGAGAAGGAGGGTGCGAAGGAAAGGCACGAGCAAGAGTGTGCAGAGAGAATTTGTGACTGATGAAGAAACTACTGAGAGAAAGGAGGAGGAGGAGAAGGAGAAATGAGAAGGAGGAGAGGTAGGAGAAACAGGAGGAGGAAAAAAGTGAAGGAGCAGAATGAGCAAGAGTGTGAAAGAAAAGTATGATGAAAAAAAATGAAACAAAAAAGAGATTGAAAGACAAATGTGGAAAAAGACAAAAATGGAATAAAAAACGTTTAATGTACGACAAAAGTTCAATAGAAAGAGAGAAAAATATGGACGAAAGTATAAATATATAAATGATGATAATAATAATAATGTCAATAGTTATAAATCATGTAATCATTTTCATTCCAACTACATGTCATTTTCGTTTCATTGCCACATCGAAGGCAGAACTACACTAATTAAGCATGTTTTCAATGTGCAAAAGTAGAACAAAAAAGTCAACAAGAGTATTAAGGAACACTAGTCAAAGGCAGGTTTTCATTGCATCATTTACAATTCCACGAACCCAAAAAAACTGCAAATTATTCTTTCCATCCGAACTTTATCCTCTTACAATAGACGGAAAAAATGTTCGACTTCAATTAGAAAATAAAATCATTAGAAAAATAGAAAATATACTTAAAGATACATTAGCATTACGTTACTTTGTACTGTTACTCAGAAAAAAAAGAGACAATACTACTGAAAACAAAGATTATATATACACAGGCAATATTGTGTTTATTTAATTATATTTCTTAATTGAATACATGACGTGGTGAAGTGACTGTCAATATGAATAGAAGTTAATATTAATTATAGAACACTTATCTATGCTTCCTATGAACCTTGCGACCATTGAGAGTACAAAAACAGATTTATTGAAGGACAAACACCGTGGAACATACAGTATAAATATGATGTTACCTGGAGGGCGACTCTTACCTGTCTGCCTCACCTGAATCACCTAACATTATTAACAAAAGTGGAAAAAGGATGAGGACGATGAGAAGGAGGTTGTTACAGCAACACAAACACCTGTCAACATCATTAACGTCACTTCCCATCTCTTTCTCTATCTATCTATATATCTATCTATCTATCTATCTATCTATCTATCTATCTATCTATCTATATCATACATTCACACGCACACACACAAACCATACTTAGAAAACGAAACCAAAATAACCAAACACGGAGGCAAATCAAGCATATAAATCAGGGTTTAAATGCACACCCTTGCTTGGAGCTTAGTGCCCTAATTGTCTGGCGCACCTGAGCCGGGATGCACCTGCCGGAACCCTAATGAGAACCAGATCACAACCCAGTTCCACGAAGACTCCCTAGTGAGGCATCCTCCTTCCACTTCTCCTCCTCCTCTTCCTCCTCTTCCTCCTCCTCCTCCTCCTCCTCCTCCTCCTCCTCCTCCTCCAATTTTCTGTCCTCTTTATGGCCCTCTTGTTCTTGCGCTTCCTACTCCTCTTCTTCGTTTTCTTGTTAATGTTTCTCTACTTGCTCTTGTTCCTTCTCCTTCTCCTTCTTCTGATCCTGATTCTATTATACCGAAAATAAGCTAAATATCAAATTAACAAACCTCTTGCAATAAATCCTTTAGTTCTAGAAGAGTTCCAGACATTTAAGAATTGGCAAATATTACCTTAGTATTTGTTCACCGAATCGAGTATTTTACACCTGCATAATTATTATTTTTTAGTTGCAATACTCATAGATTGAAAGTTTGTTCATACTACATGGTATCACTTCCTCTTCCGGCCAGCTTCGGCTGGAGGGAGGGAGAGGTGGGTGGGGAGGAGCCTTCCACTTTGGTGTGCTTTTGTCTCTATCAAGTAGATTATTGTACTAGTGTAGCCACACGGACAACCTTGTTAGGTGTATAACTGTTGCTGTCTGCTCTTTCTTTGTACTCCTATGTACCCTCCTCCTCCACCTCCTCCTCCTCCTCCTCCTCCTCCTCCTCCTCCTCCTCCTCCTCCTCCTCCTTCTCCTCCTCCTCCTCCTCCTCCTCCTCCTCCACCTCCTGCTCCAAAGATAAGAGTTGTGTCAGCAAAAGATATTCTTCAAATGTTTTTGTGAAGTGTCTTTTTGTTAATTCATTGAGACTAATGTGACTTTAGTGTCTTTAAATCCTTCTTTCATTTCCTGGTATTCATGATGCATGACGCTCCCCCTCGTGTGTGTGTGTGTGTGTGTGTGTGTGTGTGTGTGTGTGTGTGTGTGTGTGTATGTGTGTGTGTGTGTGTGTGTGTGTGTGTGTGTGTGTGTGTGTGTGTGTGTGTGTGTGTGTGTGTCTGTGTGTGTGTGAGTGTGTGTGTGTGTGTGTATTTCTTCTTTGTTTTGTGAAAATGATAATGATGAAACACACACACACACACACACACACACACACACACACACACACACACACACACACACACACACACACACACACAAACACACACATTTACTTGGCAGGGACATCAATTAGTCATTAATCCAAACAGACAGATATCCAGGCAGGTAACAAACACTCACTCCTTACCTCTCTCTCTCTCTCCTCCCCCTGCCAGATACGACCACACGCTGCACGGGGACCAACACGAGCTGCTGCCCTACTTCCAGGACCACACTAACGGCTCCAACATCACGGCGCAGCTCGGGTCTACGGCTTACCTCAACTGTAGGGTCAACCGTCTAAGGGACAAAACGGTGAGAAGGTTTTTTTTTTTTTTTTTTTTTATAGTTTTTTTTGTGTGTGTTTTTCTAGGTTTTTGTGTGTGTTCGTGTTTGTGGAATGATGTTCTTTTTAGTGTGTGTGTGTGTGTGTGTGTGTGTGTGTGTGTGTGTGTGTGTGTGTGTGTGTGTGTGTGTGTGTGTGTGTGTGTGTGTGTGTTTTCTTTCTTTGTATTTTTTGGGGGAGGTGAATGTGTTTGCATTTTTGTGATTTTGTTAGGTTTCTTTCTTTTCTTATTTTGTTTGTTTTTTTCTGTTTGTTTTTTTTGTAATTGATTGGTTGGTGAAATTGCGGTTTGTATTTTTTTTTTATAGGAGTTTTTATCTTCTTTTTCCCCTATTTTTTCATAATCTTACTATATATATATACTATTTTCTTGTGATTTAAAATTTAATTGTTTTTTTCTCTTTTCCCACTGTGTTAAAGATAGTAAAGATAGCTGTCTTTATCTATCCAATATATGACTATTTCTTCTTTTCATCATTATAATCATCTTTTATTTGTCTTCTTCCTTGTCTTCTTGTTTTCCTTTCTTCTTCAATGTACGTGATTAGGAGGCAATACTATTTTTGTTTTATTCTTTTTCCCCTCATTCTTTTTCCTTCATCCTTCTCTTCGTCATCATTATCATCGTTCTCCTTGTCTTCATTTCCTTCTTCATCTTCGTCTTTTCTGCTCCTCCTCCTCCTTGCAAAGTTTTTAATCTCCATTTTCTCTTTCATCATTTTTTTTCGCATCTTTTGTTTTTCTTTCTTGTTCAATGCTTTATATTAGTTGGTTTTAACTTTTGCTTTATTTTCTCCCAACTTTCCTTATCATCGGTTTTTTTTTTTTCTTTATATATATATTGACATTCCTAAATTAACATTCTTTTATTTTCCCTTTCTTTCCTTCCTTTCCATTCCAATTCTTATTTACATGTTTTTTTTTGTTTTTTTTTCATTATTGTCATTCCTATTTTTTCATTCCTTTTCTCTCTCTCTCTCTCTTCTTATCCTTTCTTCTCGTCTTCCTTTCAGTATCTTTTTCTCACCCACCTTTCTAAAATATTGATATTCTGTCTTCAAGGAAATTTTTATATTAATCAATCACTCTCCCTCCTGTTTGCCTCCTCTTACTTCTCCTTCCACCCTTCCTCTCTTCTCCCCTCGTGATCCCCTCCTCTCCCCTCTTCCCTCTCCTCCCTTTTCTTGTTAGTTCCTGCCCCCTCCACCCCCTTATCTCACTTCCGTCAATATCTTCTCTCTTCCCTTCCCTCTCCACCCCTTCCCTCCCCTCCCCTTACCTATCCTACCCTTCCATCAGCCTTCCCTTTCCTTCTCTTCCTTCCCCACCTCTTCAAGCTCCTTCTCTCTTCTT
>JAXIVD010010346.1:0-13550 GCA_036785275.1 Cancer borealis
CAACAGCAACACCCTACTACTACTACTACTACTACTACTACTACTACTATACTACTACTACATTACTACTACTACTACAACTACAGCCTACTACTATCCATAACAAGGACGAGAATAGGATACACAGCAGGTCTATAGGAGTAAGGAGAAAGGAAGCCTGGTTTCCCAAAATTACAATGACATATAAAAAATAACACATTACACATTGACAGAAGGGACACACAGGATACCGAAAATAAGTAAGTAGTAACCAGTGACTTTTTGATAATTTCTAAAAATACACTTACCGGATGGGACATACAGACAATAATTATTCAAACCTATTCCCTCTTACACACTCACTCATTCACTCACTCACTCACTGACTCACTCACTTACTTGTCCACGCCCCTCATATAAAAAAAAAAAAGAGTCGTGAAGGAATTGATCAAAGAGAGTTAGGAAAAGGTAGAAAACACATTGTATATACCAGATAATAAAAAAAAAAAAGTGAAGCTTGCTAATAGAGAATTCCGAAAACATATATAAAAAAAAAAGTTGTAGGTGGCCATCAATAACTTTAAATATGGTAACGAAAAAGTGTGACACGAACTTATGTGACAAAGAAAAGGAATAATCCATAAAATTGATAAAAGAGAGAGAGAGAGAGAGAGAGAGAGAGAGAGAGAGAGAGAGAGAGAGAGAGAGAGAGAGAGAGAGAGAGAGAGAGAGAGAGAGAGAGAGAGAAGAGAGAGAGAGAGAGAGAGAGAGAGAGAGAGAGAGAGAGAGAGAGAGAGAGAGAGAGAGAGAATAAAAAAAAAAATAATAAATGTGTATAGAGTTAATGCGAAATTGTGCTACCACACGAGAAAAAAAAAATCTAAAAAAACAATCTAAAACAAAAACAAAGGTAAGAGAAGAAAAAAAGAAGAAAAACTCAAAAGCAACAACAACAACAACAACAACAACAACAACAACAACAAAAACACACGAAGATTACTCAAACGACTGACCGAAAAAAATAAATAAATACAACGAACTTACGCCATAAAACACGCAAAACCTAACATTACGACATCGAACAAACAGAATCAAACAGAATCAAACAGAAACAAAACAGAATCAAACAAACATAAATAAACAAAAGCAACAAAAAGCAAACGCAATGTTGAGAAACGTTTGCAAATTTAAACAGAAATGTGATATATGGAGAGAAAGGAAGAGGGAGAGAGAGAGAGAGAGAGAGCGGAGGAAAGAGAAAGAGAGAGAGAGAGAAAGGGAGAAGTGAAGCAAGAGGGAGAGGCGAAGGGAAAAGAATGAGGGGGAAGGGAGTGAGAAGGTGAGAATGAAATATAAATGGAGGGATGAAGATGAAGGAGGAAGAGGAGGAAGAGGAGGAAGAGGAGGAAGGAGGAGACAGGAAGGGATCAAATTAGGATTAAAAAAAACCTGAAAAAAAATAAAGAAATATGAAAAGGAAGCATGAAACGAGAAACGAAGAGAGAGAGAGAGAGAGAGAGAGAGAGAGAGAGAGAGAGAGAGAGAGAGAGAGAGAGAGAGAGGAGAGAGAGAGAGAGAGAGAGAGAGAGAGAAAGGGGATTACGGAAGAGAGGTGAAGGGAAGGAATGGGTAGAGGAAGGGTGACGATGGGATGAGGGAGAGAGATAGATGGTGAGGGAAGAGGGAGAGGCAGAGAGAGGAAGAGAGAGGAAGAGAGAGAGAGAGAGATAGGAAGAGAAGGGAAGAAGGAGGGGGAGGGAGCAGACAGTATTAGCATAAGTCAGCGGAGCGGAGAGGCGTTATCAAGGCAGCCGAGCATTACCAAAACTCGATTAGCAAACTGACGTCACATGGACAAAACCGCTCCGACCCTCCTTCCCCCACCCGCTCCTACACCCCCCCCCCCCCCGGTCCACCCCCCAAAAAAATAACAATGGGGGAAAAAAGTAATGGATAACTACAATAATAATAATAATGATAATGATAATGATGATAATAATGGTGTGGAATAAATGATACAAATGGATAATAGAAGAAAGAAATGAAATGAAAGAAAGAAGGAAAGTAAGGAAGAAAGAAAGAGATCTAGCAACCACATCAAGAGAAAAAGGAAAAGGAGGAGGAGGAGGAGGAGGAGGAGGAGGAGAAGGAGGAGGAGGAGGAGGACGAGGAGGTACCAATCTTTCCGCTCCTTTTGTCGATGTTTCTCTCTTTCTCTCTCTCTCTCTTTTTCTCGCACTTGGCACAATCAGACCCGGTTATCTTTTTTTTCTCTCTTTCTCTTTTTCTCTCTTTCCTTCGCGCGAGATAATGATGGCGTCAGTTAATTCGCCGCCATGTCAGAGCCAGATCTATGGGGAGGAGGAGGAGGAGGAGGAGGAGGAGGAGGAGGAGGAGGAGGAGGAGGAGGAGGAGGAGGAGGAGGAGGAAGTGGTGGCTGGGACACTTAATTATCTATTTTTTTCCCTTCGAAGCCAATATGATCATCGCATTAAATAGAGAAAGTGTTGTGTGCGTGTACGTGCGTGTGTGTGTGTGTGTGTGTGTGTGTGTGTGTGTGTGTGTGTGTGTGTGTGTGTGTGTGTGTGTGTGTGTGTGCGTGTGTGTGTGTGTGTGTGTGTGTGTAAATTGTATGTGTGTGTTGGTTACATTTCCACTCGATATATTTTTCTTTGTTTCAATTTTGCAACATTGTTTGTATTTGTTTCACGTCCTCTCTCTCTCTCTCTCTCTCTCTCTCTCTCTCTCTCTCTCTCTCTCTCTCTCTCTCTCTCTCTCTCTCTCTCTCTGTCTCACCGTGGCTGGTAATCACGAAATTGCTTCATGTTCTTGACACGTGCTTTCAAGGGCTGCCGTTGCCTCCCCCTTACCCTCCTTCCCCTACCTGTTCCCATACACCACCTGCCCTACCAGTCCCCAACACCCTTGCCACACCCCTGCACCTCACCCTTCACGCCAGGGAGATATAGCAGGAAACAACTGGTGCCTGACAGCGGTGAGGGTGACCAAGAGGCGCTGTGGTGGTGCTGATTGCTTGGTGCAGGGCATGGAGGGGGGGAGGGGGAGGATGAATAGGGGGGAGGTAAGGGGAGGAAGGCGCGTCACTAGATTCCCTTTGACGTGTAGTACAATCGGTGAACAGTAAGGAAAGGGAAGTGTTGTTTGTAGCTATTTTGTAATCTTATGAGGAAGGGGACTTGGAGAATGAAAAAATGTTGCATATAAAACTGGATTTCAATTAATTAAGATGGTTATTCATTATTATTTTATTTTCATTACCATTTGTGTTGTTATTATCATTGTTATCATTATTATCATTATTATTAAAAACAGGCAACACAAAGAACCACCTAATGTATTTTTTTTCCTATTTTTTTCAAGGTAAATATGACGAGAGAATGCTGGACTTTCTCAACAATGAAGAAAGGAATTATTTATCATCCTTCATCCGCGGACAACAACGGAAGGGAGGAAGGTCTTACGAAATTCCTTGACCTCCGCAACAAAGAATATTGAAATACTGGTTACTTTAATTTCATCTCAGAATAGAAAATAAAATAAAATAAAAGTTTGAGACCAAATTCCAGCGAAGCAGCATTTTGGCAACACACGGCATGGAACATTGTCGTGCAGGTCAGTTGTGTTCGAACCAACTCAAAACAAGGACACACGTGGCATGCAAGAGTGTGGCAACAACAGGTGGAGTCGCGCGAAACATTTTACGCGTGTTTGTCGATTGATCCTTTTGGTGAGTGTTGCTTTCCTTGCCAGCATTCTTGGGAAGGATTCAGTGTTAGAAGCAGCAACATGAACCGGCACCAAGGAAACACACTGAAGTTCATTGATGAATACAAGAATCTGGTTGTTCAATGGGACACACACGTGGGAGAATACAAACATAACCGAGCCTAACTAGATGCACATCGAAGATTAACCACAACGTTTGACTTTGACGCTGCGATGATAAAATAAGATAAGATAGTTGTGTGTTGTTCTTACTCTGCGAACAAAGAAACTTAAGCTAGAAGTAATTTGGATATTTTCCTAAGAAAAAAACAATTAATTTGCCTAGGACTTGCTATTATTTCTCCTGGACGTGGAGACCAAGGCTTGGCCAAGTCTTATTGTTCTTCATAATTCAGAGATAAACTTTTTGAAATATCACTTGGTCATCGGATAGTAACTTGTCAAAAAAAGTAATTCTTAACAATGTTACTGTCGATAAACAACTCTTTTCCCCAAACATTTTTTTCTTTTAACAACGTTACAGCAACACAAAAAATTGTCTCCTGAGACTGGCTCACTTTAGTTGAATCTGTGGAAATGGTTTTGTGGCATTCGACATAAAAACTGTCATGTAACACGCTACATGAAACCACAATATTGCCTCGTCGCAGGAAACATGTCTCCTCGTTGAAAGTCGCATCCAACCTACGTGTTGAAAACCTGGCAAGCCGCATGCTACATGTTGCCTTGTGTTGCCTCGTGGAATGTAACCTTTATCAGCACACCAACATTCTTTTTGTAGTCTCAAAGGAAAACAAGTTACTTTATAATAATAACAATTACTTGATCTATAATACTGTCAGAATTACACAATATATCTGTCCTTTACCTCAAACAAAGGATATTCATGTATCTTACTCTCCTTATTTTTTTCTTTTCAGGTGATTCAGAGCCAACAGTTTCCTTCTCTCACATTATGAAGGAACACGAGCAGGGAAAATAGCAGATGGAATTGTGTTGCGTTTTTATTGCTCATGAAAAGCCAAGTAAGAAAAGAAAATCACAACACATGACCGAAAGAAAGCAGAATGAATAAATAAGAGAGGCGTGTTTTCATCCTCGGAATAATAAAAAATAGACAACCGCCTCAAGCAGCGTGCCGAGCCATTGTTCAGGTTGAAGGGCCGCATGTAAACAGAGGTGCGCGGCTCACGTGGCCAACACCGAGGGGAAAAAAAGGTATATAAACAAAACTCTATACATCCTCCTGCAAGGAATGTGTATGAAACAACCCGCGTCGGTGCACTGCAGGACGAAAAATACCCTGGTTCCTGGTATATTATATTTCTTTATTTTTTTTTTTCCCCCTTTAAGTAATTACTACACTACGTCAGCGGGTCCTGCGTTACGGTGCTGTAGTGTTCCTCATGTCCTCAGGTACAGTCCATTTAGTGACCTACGCAACATTGTTTATTTTGGTGTTGTTGGGATGTAACAACGAGGCTGCTGCTCCGAGGAATAATGACCCTTGGAGATGGAGTTTATTTTGGTGTTAAAGTCTTTAATATCAAACTCATCTGTTCAATCTGAATCAGTAATGGTAACACTTTAAACTGAGACATGCGTTACGTGATCAAACAAAAACAACTTAGTATACATACTACTCGGTCATCAGCACTGGTTCCCTTTGACTCATATGACTCATTAGACGCATCAAGCGAATTACTTAGAGTCGAAGCAGCAGCCAACATGTCAACTAATGTGTCAGATTCGTAAAGTTTAAAGATCAAGCGTACACAAAAGCAGCTCAGGTCTTTGTACACAGTGGCACAAACTCGTTGCTCGGGACAGGAGAAGCAAAAACACCCCTCCCCCCTACCCACCACCTACCTCCCCTCTTCCCCCCAACACACACACACACACACACACACACACACACACACGGGGCTGATTAAACCAGTCTCTAGGTCAGGGTTCCCAGACTAAGGTACACGTACCTCAAGGGCTACTGAAAGGATTCTCATGGTACGTTGTCATGGTTATGTGTATTGCTAAGTCATGGAGTGATGCTGATATTTGTACTTCTTTCTGGAAACCTTTACGTCGTGCGGGTGAAGCCTCATCAGTTCAGATATCCGCCACTAGACGGCAGTGCAGCCATCACACTAGATCCAAGGTTTGCCGGTAGAGGGTGGTGTTCCCCATTCTAATTTTGTACCCATAACATAGATGACGGGTACTCCTTTAACAGTAGGAAACCGCAATTCTTACAGACAACTTTTATTAATCCCCCACACCCTAGCTACACCCATACACACCTACATCCCTACCACCCATCCTCTCACCCACCCCTCCGTCATGAGTACCATCAGCGGGGCTACAAGGCTGCGTGAGACAAGTAGGCTAACAGAGCTAACCCATTCCACGTCATTATGAACCCTGTGAGTCGACCTGTGGTTTTGAAGCTTCGACAACCTTCTCTCAACTCGATTCTTTTAGCTCATGCTGACTTAGAGATGAATGCGTTAAGGATTTTCATGATATTTCTTAAGCAACGTGTTTTTTTTTAACCCGTTTGCATCGTTTACCTAACATATCTCAACTAAGGAATAATACAGTTTAGTAGTGAGTCCGTGACTACCTCACCCCTGTGCTATCATAAACCTAATTACAACGCGGTCACATTAACACTTATTTTTATGGAGGGAATAGGTAAAAACCCAGTGAGGAGCAATAACAAAGCACATATGAAGTGTTTTTATAATGCATTTACCAAAAATTATTCGTGCAAGGCTTGAGCTAAAATATAAAAACAGCAACAATGTGTTTTTGTTATCCATTTTAATACACGCTCTTGTTCAGTATATAGAGACGCTCACACTACAAGTAACACATCAGACTATTCCAGAGATACAAATGTGCGCATACTTTATTTACACAAGGATATAGATGGAACATAATGCAATGAAGTAGAAAGGAGACAAAGCGAGTCTTCGTATTGTACCTCAGCTCAGGAACAGAACCACACACACAAACAATAACGTGATGAATAAAAGTACTCGTATGACCAACCATTAACAACTACCACCTGCTTTCCGCGCTTCTAAATGGTTCTTCAGTACCATACACACAGTGGCACACATGACCAATGAAACACAAGAATGAATAAATAATAAACGAGGAGCAATACTTTAGGACCTAATAAGATGGACACAGCATTTACCTTGCGGGACGCCGGTGCTTCAGGTGCTACGTTGAAGATCATCTTAAAGCCAGGCCTGTGGAAGGGAAGCAAGGGTGTTAAGCAGTACTCCATCACCATCACCATCACCATCATGACTCATAACTACACGTGAATGTGAAAATGATTACATGACAGCTCTTAATTGCGTTTATTGAGAGAAAGAGAAATTAATATATTTCACCCCAACGACAACCATTTTTATCTTTTATTCCAATATTAATGTAATTTTCCTCACCAGTAACACCACTCCCTGTGCCGTCACATCCCACAGTGCGTCACCAACACTCGCCACACACCAGTTGTCTCCCAGAACACACGTGGTGGTGACAGTCGTGTTATGAGGAAGTTAACACGGAACATCATCCTCCTCCTCCCTAGTCTGACAATACACTGCCAGCGACACCCTTACAGTGTTGCCAAGGGAATTTATTGTAGTATTATTCTTTTACGTTATTATCTTATTATTTTTGTTTATTGATATGGATGTAGTTATTATGCTTTTTTTTAATTTCTTCTTCTGTAATTTGTGTTTTTAAAAGAAGTTCTAGACGTAGAGAAAAATATACGATTTATTTATATAATTCCAGTTCACAATACATCTTTTTCGCAGTTAGAGAGCACATATATCTTTACAAAACTGCAAATCAAGTTAAGAAAATAAAAACACGCATATTTTAAACCATAAAGAAATTCCTCAACACACGGTAATGTCGAAACTATAACCGTGTTTTCAATCTTTAAAACTCTTGATCTTAACACGGATTTAAAAGCTTTGCCAATAATTCTTCTTCCTCTCCACTGACTCCCACACAACCCCCAGTCACTCCTCGGACGGATGGCTAAGGGAGTAAAGGAGGAGGGGAGGAAGGGAAGGAAGAGAGGGGGGGGGGAGGAGGAGGAGGAGGAGGAGGAGGAGGAAGGAAGAGACGGGGAAGGGACAAGTAGGGAGAGGAGAAAATTGGAGCTGAAATGTAGGGTGAACTAAATTATTGCTTCGAGTTAAATCCTTCTATTGATTATCTATGACGAACGGCTTCATCTCCATTCACTGACGGAGGCGACGACGTGTAGGGGACGTGAGGATGTAGTAGTAGTAGTAGCAGTAGTAGTAGTAGTAGAAACGTGTCCTAGGATGATAAGGGTTCGGGGTGTGTTTAGTGGTACTGGTTCATACGGTTCATAAGGAGACAGAGATGAACCCAATGGTAATATGGGTCTTGTTTCGTTTGGTTTATCTTCTTATTTTTTTTACATATACATAATCTGGTAACCGGCGAAACATTATAAAAAAAAAATAACAAAAGAGAGAAAGAAAAAAAAAAAAGCTAAGTAAAACACACACACACACACACACACACACACACACACACACACACACAGACACACACACACACACACACACACACACACACACACACACACACTGTCAATCACCCACCCACTCATTCACCCCCCACCCCCTTCCCTCTTTTCAGACCCCACATCTCCTCCATCTTCCCCAGCTTCAAGACACAGCAGAGGATTTATTTCCCTTGAGAGTCTGTTATGAGCACCGATGACAATATTCCCCAAAAATTGAGCGATCGCGTTCGGAGTTTCCTGAGCAGACCAGCGGGAGAACAGCGCCCTTGGGAGAACTCGGCCCGCCATAAAACTACCTAATCTGCTTCGTAATTCCTCGATATTGTGGGTAGGGAGTATTGGCCGATTAGATGATGCGGTCATTTAGAAGCAAAGGGGGATTGGCTGTTCACTCACACGATTGGCTAGCAGGGCATAAGGAATTTAATGAAGGGATCCCAGCCAGTGAGGAACAATATAGCGGGTGAAGATGCTAGATTGATTGATTGATGAGTGTATGAGGGAGGAGGAATGAGAGTAGGGAGAGAGAGAAAGAAAGAGAGGGAGGAGGAAAGGGTGTGTGAAGGGAGACAGGATGAGAGAGAAAGGAAGAAAGGGAGAGAAAGAGAGAAACGGAGGATACGTGAGTGAGGGAAAATGAGTGAGGTCAGGGATGTAAAGGAGGGAAAGAAATGATGAGGAAATATGGGGTTGAAGAGAAAGAAAATAACGGAGATATGAAGGTAGGACATGAGAGGATGAAAACAGGAAAGGGATGATGACAGATGAGAGGAGAGGCGAGAGGAAAAAAATATATAGATGAGAGAAAAAAAAAATATATGAGGAAGTAAGAAATAGGAAGAACAAGTATGGAAAAAAAAAAACAAAGGAAAAGAAAGACAACATGCACTATCCCCTTATCATAAACTTTCTCCTTATTTTCCTGGTTTCCTCTCAATTTCCCTTTGTTGCTATTCATTCCACTTTATACTTCTATCCTAGCCTATCATTTTTACCGTCTCCTCTCCCTCTCATATCACATTTATCTTATTCTTCCTATTCCTCTATCATCATTTATTCCTATATCTTATTTACACAAGCTCCACTATTTTTTTTACTTCTATTTACCTTTCGTCTCTATTCCTCTCTTCCCTCTTCTATCCTTTTTCACCCTCCTCCTCCTCCTCCTCCTCCTCCTCCTCCTCCTCCTCCTCCTCCTCCTCTTCCAGCCTCCCGTCTGCTCTTAATTGAATAAATAATCCTCATATCGCGCCGCACTCCCCGCCTCCTGGATTACTTCTGTTTGAGGATTTTCTTTACGATAGTCGGGGATTTCGAGTTACGATTGCATTAGTAAGTCGTAAAATTGCGAAGGTGTGGAGAGAGAGAGAGAGAGAGAGAGAGAGAGAGAGAGAGAGAGAGAGAGAGAGAGAGAGAGAGAGAGAGAGAGAGAGAGAGAGAGAGAGAGAGAGAGAGAGAGAGATTACAGTTATAAAAAGCAACTCACTCCCCAAATCTCAGAAAAAAAAAAAGTTTACGCATTTGTATCTATTTCCAGGTCATTCAGTCGCCTCGTCGCGTCGCAATTTTTCCATTAACAAACTTTTATGTGACCCGGAATCAGACCTCAACGCACTTCCACCCAAACGGCTCCCAAGTAACCCTTATAATTGCCAAAAAGAAAATGAGAAAGTGCCCCACACCAGCCGTTAAGGAGGCACTAAATATCTTGACAAATAAAGACCAAGAGGTGGGAGGGGGCGGCGGCGAGGCTGTCCTGAGATGTTCCTCCTCGCCTGTAATAACAACGGGATGTCACACTCGAGACGCGTTACTTCCCGGCTCCGCTACTTCACCCTCCCGTTATCGTCCTCACCCGCGCGCTTCAGCTGCACACGCCGCCACATTAGCCAACATTAGGCGCCGAACAGTTGAAAACAAGCCTTGATTTTCTTCGCCCGCCGCGCCTCGCTTCGCCGCGCCGCCCCGAGAATGACAGAACCTCATCATTTATTCAGTCGCTGCATCTGAACGGCAGCGAATTCTTGAAATAAAAGTCGTTTACGATTTAGCGCCGTGTACAGACGCGGCGGGAGCAAATCATAAAGCGAAATGCGCGCCAATACCGCCTTCGGATCGCCTTCCGCGCCCCTCCGCGGACAATGGCCACTTCCTCTCCACCGCGACCACTGCTCTATAAAATATTATTTATTTCACTTTTTATTCCTCATTCGCGCCTATTTTCTCAGCGACCATCACCTGCCCCGCTCGTAAAGGGGAGAGAATATGGCCACTGTGATGGATCTCAACCGCGACGCACGCAAACGGAGCAAGGATTGCAGCTTGCCATCGCATCGCCACATCTCATCTGCTATTCTCAAGGTTATGCTTAAGCAGCGCCCGCCTCTGATTTGCTTCGGTGCCGCTGCAGAGAGGACGCGCGTGGCATAAATGTGCTTCGTGAGTGACGGACGCATCACACCGACTTTATGGCCACCGCGTCAGTGGCACGATATTTCCTTGGTGGGCCGTGAAGGCTCTGATAAGCTAGACGCTGCTGTGGGGCGGAGGGAGAAGAAAACATCGTAGGATTAAAACTTACCCGCCCAGCTTCTCTCGTTTGAATTGGCCTCGAGCTGGCGGTCACGAGGGTCACTTTGTAGCGCCGAGACGAGCTGGGGCTGAAGGAAGGGAAGAGATTTGGCATAATATGGGAGCCGCTCAAGCTGCCTCGGGAGAAGAGGAAGGAGGCGGAGGGGAGGGAGTGAAATGAGGAAGCTTTGCTCTTTTTTACCTTCTGCAGAGAGATAAAAGTCCTTTTCTCCGATTGTTGCTTCCATTCGCCTTACAAAAAAAGTTAATCAGCTTGAGTAACTTGGGATGAATTAAAATTAATTAAGAAGAAACAGAAGTTGCCAACCCCGCTCTCCAGGGGGCATCACGGCCAAGCCATAAAAAGCGGAAACAGCCTCAGGGAAATACAGGTCTGACTTCAACAATATTAACATACAATCGTACAATCCAATTCTCTGTAAACTTGCCGCACCACGATTCAACTTCACCCAAACAAGAAAAAATAAAAGTACATTCTTCCCACGGAACCTGAAAACTTACTCACTGAGAACACATACAAAAGAAACCATTGATAGTTTTTGGGGAGCGTTTAAAGTTGGTGCGTTGACTACCCACAATAGGGGATATAAAACACAATATCCCAGTCGTAAAATTTGCCCCTCTATGTGTAACAGGATTTTGTGATTTCAGGGGAGGAGAAGCGAGTGTCTTTGTGCCGCCCACCACTCCTAACACTGGTGCTGCCAAGGGCTGAGTGGCGCTACATAGGCGACTGTGCTGATACTCTATAGGAAGGGAGAGGGTGAGGGAAAGAGGAGAGGGTGGAAGCCTGTGAATGGATGCTGCAGTGTTATGTGTTATCTATGTCGCTATTTAATGATGGGGTGTTGAGGTGTTGAGGTGCTGGCTGGGTGAGTGAGGTCATGAGGTGGTTATGAGTGTTCCTGGGTGATTATGGGTGTGAGTTACCATGTGCTAAGAGAAAAAAACATGTTACTTGTATATAAAATCATTGTATACTCCCACAAACTCTATTACGTCGTGTTGACCGTCACTAGAAACATAAATAAAAGTGACTGTTACGCAGTTACAACTGAAAAAAAAAGATAACTAAAGACGTATAACAAATAAATTCACTCATAGGAAAAATTAATTCATGATGAAAATATAACAATTTCCATGACAACTTACAAAGATGAATGTAAACAAGATGGATGAAAAGGACAGGAAAGAGAGAGAGAGAGAGAGGGAAGAGATAAAAAGGTGATGGCAGGGAGGATAAGAAAGAGGTGAGGGGTGAGAAGAGCAGGCAGGGTAAACATAAGATGAGAGAGAGAGAGAGAGAGAGAGAGAGAGAGAGAGAGAGAGAGAGAGAGAGAGAGAGAGAGAGAGAGAGATGGGGTTAAGAGAAGACCCTCGCACCTGAAGGCAATAAACGTAACATAAGGGCAAGTTTTGATGGTCTGGCTGTAGTTGTCGCCTCATAACGGGGTAGGGTAGGAACATTTTACGCCTCTCTCTCTCTTTCTCTTTCTCTCTCTCTCTCTCTCTCTCTCTCTCTCTCTCTCTCTCTCTCTCTCTCTCTCTCTCTCTCTCTTTTCTAGCATTTATAATCAATTATCTACCTCTTTATTCTCCTATCATATTTCTGTATCACTTATATGTTTGTAGCTAATTTAATACACTATAAAACGCCTTTGTACCGTTCCTTCTTGGTTCATTTTCTCACTGGGGTTCAAGGTTCATTCATTCGTTCATTGTGTTGGTCCGAATAAGGTTTGAATGCCTCTCTGGGTTCTCCTCATTTGGCCTTGCTTCTCCTCCTCCTTCTCCTCCTCCTCCTCCTCTTCTTCTTCTTCTTCTTCTTCTTCGTTCAGGGGATCCATTGAGGGCGAGTGAGCCAGTGTCTTGAATGTGTTTAATCAACTCAAACCAACACTGTCTCGCCTCACTTTAGCGTAACACTCCACTCTGTAGCCATTGATTTAACACCATTCTCTCTCTCTCTCTCTCTCTCTCTCTCTCTCTCTCTCTCTCTCTCTCTCTCTCTCTCTCTCTCTCTCTCTCTCTCTCTCTCTCTCTCCTTGTCTTTATTCTCTCTCTTCCCTCCTCCTCCTCTCTTCTTCCTACCTACCTACCCCTCCTATACCTCTCAGTTCCCTCCCTCCCTTCCTCCTTCCCTCCCAGACTGTCTGCCTCTTTCCTCCCGTCTCATGCTATTAACATAACATATCTCTCTCACTGTCTCTCTTTCTCTTGCCTTGTGTCAGAGTGAAACACGAATATTAATAAAGACAAAGACTTAACTACGCCGTGAAATTTGAAATGTCATGTAAGTAAATCATAAAGTGTATGTAATGTAAGTAAACTGAAAATAGTGTTTGAAAAATAAGATAAATAAATACATAGAATAAATACATGAAAAAATAATTACTTAAAAAGATACGAAAAAGTATATACGTTTTCGAAAGAGTAACGTAAGTAAAATGTCAAGAATGTTTAATTTGTCACTACATAAAATGGACTTAAATTATAATATAACAAGCATAAGTAGCAACCTGTGAAGGAAATAATTCAAGTATATATATAGTAAATAACAACAACAAAAAACAACAAAATATAACCAACAGTAGGAAAAAAAAAAAATAAAACAATGAAACCTTAACAAGAAAATGATAAAGCACAT
>JAXIVD010010347.1:2500-7500 GCA_036785275.1 Cancer borealis
TTTTCTTCTTTTTTCTCTCTCTTTATCAATCTGTATAGCTCTTTCTTTTTTTTCTTCCTCCTCCTCCTCCTCCTCCCCCGAATCCTTTTTTTTTCCTTGGCTCTTTTCTTTCTTTTTACTATTTCTTTTTCGTTACCTTGCTTCCTTGGGCGTCTTCTTTGTTTTTTTTTTCCTTCTCTTTTACTATGAATAATCTCAAACGTACACACGCACACAAATACACACACACACACACACACACACACACACACACACACACACACACACACACACACACACACACACACACACACACACACACACACACACACACACACACACAAATACACACACACACACACACACACACACACACACACACACACACACACACACACACACACACACACACACACACACACACACACACACACAAATACACACACACACACACACACACACACACACACACACACACACACACACACACACACACACACACACACATACACACACACACACACACATGCCTGGTTGCGCCTTCCGTGTGGCATCTCCAGCTTCCTGTTTTTCCTGCGCAAGGCTTCTCATTTTTCTTTGCATATTTTTATTCATTTATTTATTTTTCTCTAGGTGCTGGCTGCTCTGGTTCTCTGTTGTGTCCCTTCGTTTCCCCTTCCACCACCACCTCCACCTCCACCACCACCACCACCACCACCACCACCACCACCACCACGCTTCGCTAACTCCTCGTATCCCCCTCAATCTCCCTCCATGATTTTTTTTTTTATGATTTCTAACACTATTTACTCTATCAAAAGCCTTGTTGTTATTCTTGCAGACGTATGTTTCCTGCCTACAAAGTTCGGGTCTCTGGGCTTGACAAAAAAGCCAAATACATCTTACTTATGGACATCGTAGCAGCCGATGATTGCCGCTATAAGTTCCATAACAGGTATTGTGATAGCAGAAGATACCACCCCGCCTTCCCTCCACATAACGAGCCTCATAGCTCTAGGGCCAGACGTGTCCCGGTGGCTCTCTCAATCACACCCCCTTACACACCCGATATCTATATCTATAGAATTCCTCCATAGATGAGTCGCCTTGTGTATAGTATCTGCCATGTTGAAAGAACTAATAATTCATTCATCCAACCCGCCTTGCTTACCTGTACATACTGTTGTTATTATTATTATTGCTATTGTTATTATTATGATTACTATATTCGGCCCTCAAAGTGGTGGTTTGGACTCCTCTCCCCCTCGATAACACACGCGGTGCCGCACTCCCCTCCATACCCCCCACCCACCTCTAATTCCCCACACCTCCCCTCCCCCCAACCCTCCCCACCACGTCATTCCAACACTCGTGATGTACTGTTAGTAGAGTAGAATGATCTTTTTGATCTTGTAACAGTACGCTTCCCCTCACTTACCCACCTCACTTGCCCCTTCCTAGTCTTTTTGCTATCCCCTTCCCTGCCCCCCTCCCTTACTTGGTCACCGCCACTATCCTTACTCTCCCCTTCTTTCCTCCACCTGCACAGTCCACTCAGCTCCTCACCCTCGGCCGTGTCTCAATGTAATAAATGAATCTCCAAACTGAGGCACTAGTGGTATTGTATTTAAAAGATCACACTGAAGGGAGACGTGCGATGCTCCAACCCTTCCCTTGCACTCAAGCCTCCCCTTCCCCCTCTCCCTCCATGCCCCTCTCCTTATCCCCCTTCTGGAGATTCAATATTATTTTTCCTCTCGCTGGTATCGCGGTGTGTTAGACGAAATAGTAATGATGAGCCGTTTTGTTTTGTTATATTTTGTTTTGTCTCCCTTGCGGCAGTAGCTTCTCCTCCCTCGCCCATGTACCGCGCCCCCCCCCCCTACCACCCCCACCACCATCCTCTTGCCTCCCCTGTCGTAAATATGAGAGTAATTGCAATTCTTTCACTCGGTTCCTTCACGCTATAACGTAAGTAAGGGGGCGGCGTGGCGTGCCTTATCATGCAATGGTTTTAAAGTTACAAATATACGAATTGTGCTCAAACACGATACAATGATATGTGACACAGGTTGGAGGAGGAGGATCTCAAGGCAACTCTTGATTAACGAAAATGCGGCAAAGAAATTAAAACAACATCTGTATAATTTCTTGAGGCGCAAAAAAAAAAAAAGCAGTAACCAACCCCATTATGTTCAAGGCTGCAGAAAGCTCGCATGCCTTAAGTGAGACTGAAAAACGATCCCCAGAACAGAATAAAGAAGTCTGATCACTGATGCAGAAAGGTACAAACCACTGCTCAGCTTAACAATAGCACGCTCAGGGAAGCTGCACAATATTCACCACCCCTTCCCCCAACCACTGAATAATAAGTTAGCGGCAGTGAAGGCCTAACAGCGATGCGAGAATGGCAGACAGACAGACAGAAACATGTTCCCTCCCCGCCACTTAGCTACTCAGTCATTCCTGCTACCACGTGCCTCAGAGACACTTTGTCCAGAGTGAACCGTATGTCACACCTGTTACGAGATGCCCTTTGGCCAACCTCGCCTAGAGACTCACCTGCATGTGTTTTTCTTCCTCCTCCTCCTTCTCTTCTTCCTCCTCTTCCTACTTCTCCCCCTTCCGCATTACCTCCTCTTCCAATCTTGTATAATTCATTTGTTTTTCCTCGTATGGTTTTATCTCTACGCATGAGTTTCGTGTGATCATGAACGTTCACCTGCTTGCTTACATACCTAGCTTCCTGACTCACCTGGACATACCTTGATTTAATTACCTGTCTCACCTCGATGACTCACCAGACCAGTTACTTACGGTGTAATGTGTCTTCTTTGACTGACTCTCTGGTCTCACTATT
Source organism: Cancer borealis (assembly GCA_036785275.1). NCBI lineage: Eukaryota > Metazoa > Arthropoda > Malacostraca > Decapoda > Cancridae > Cancer > Cancer borealis. The sequence continues at coordinate 5,340 of JAXIVD010010347.1, forward strand.
GTAACTTTCAACACCATCATCACCTACCTTCACCATAGACTCACTATAGACGCACCATACTTTACCAATACTTTAATCACCTACCTAGATTTGTTATAATTAATTGTTTGGTTATCACGACGCCCTAGTGACTCACCACATTCCATGACTGTCATCCATCTTACACAATCATGCACTCTCTTCGCCCTTTTCTATCGTCCATCTTATTGTTTTCTTTTGACCACACCTGCATCTTCCTCCTCTCCTCCTGTGCACCTGCCGCCTTGCCCCTCACCTGCCTCGCCCGTGTAGAGTAGTGGTAGTAGTTAGTGAGCTGCTCCCTCCTGGCCCTACACTCTTTTTTTTCTCCGTCACGTGGGCCCGTGACCCTCCCTCCCTCCCTCCCTCCCTCCCTCCCTCCCTCCCTCCCTCCCTCCCTCCCTCCCTCCCTCCCACCCTCCGTACCCCAGACTCAACTCTTCATCTGAGTATTCCATTGTTTTGCTCCTCTTTTTTTTCATAAGTATTAGTTATTATCATACTTTTAAATTTCAAAAATTTCTAATGACATGTAATTTGGTCAATAATTTTCTTTATGATTTGAAACAAAAATTCATGGAAAAATTATTTTTTACTCACACTAACAAAATAATTGGTAATGTGATATATATATATATATATATATATATATATATATATATATATATATATATATATATATATATATATGTATATATATATATATATATATATATATATATATATATATATATATATATATATATATATGTATATATGTATATATATATATATATATATATATATATATATATATATATATATATATATATATATATATATATATGGTGTAAAAGTGAGCATGCGTAGATAATGTGCCTCATAATGAAGGAGTGTGAGGTGTGGGAGCCACAGCCTGTGGACGTGGGTGGCATCTGTCACACTCAGCACATCCTCGCTAAAGCACACTTTGTCCCTCCCTCGTGCGCCATGTTGTACTGGTGCTCTTGTTGTATCTGTGACCCTGTCAAGTTTTGCTTCATCGCACCAACCCATCAACCGTGAAGGTTTAGGAAGGCGTGCTGCACGCTGTCTCATTGTCATTCACTTTCCCTCTCCTAAAGGAATTACTAAAACCTTCATAGAAATCATTTGAGTATTAGCAAAGTTTTAAAATCTTTGATGAAAAATTCTTCATTTACACTGCAAACACTATTCCAGCCTATAGGCCTCTGTAAAAGACTACCGTTGAGTAAAATCCCATTCACTTTCCAAAACGAGCCTTGAGTCTGCACTGCTTTAGCGAGGATGTGCCCAAGGCCTCACCTCCCCACCCACCCTCCAGCCTGCCTCCCCGCCCGCCTCACCACCCTCCTCTCCCCTGCAGCAGGTGGATGGTTGCCGGTAAGGCGGACCCGGAAATGCCCAAGAGAATGTATATCCATCCCGATAGTCCAGCCACGGGGGAACAGTGGATGCAGAAAGTGGTCTCATTCCACAAACTAAAACTCACCAACAACATCACCGACAAACACGGCTTCGTAAGTATTATTGAGCTTCTGTTTCGTCCATACAATGGGCAAGATGTCATGTGTTTTCTGGTCACGTTGTTCTATTATTGGAATTAACCTAAATCTTTATATCTATGTAATGCGGTCTGTGGTTGTCGCGAAGAAAATCGTATTAGCGGCGTAGTTTATTAAGCCAAAGACTCACGCTGTGCTGCCGCCGTGATCTGCTGACGGTGAGGTCATCTCCCTTGAGCCCCAAGATACTGGCCCATGTTATCTATCTTATGCCTTGCAAGACTTTTTTTTTATCATAATAACAACAACAACAACGAAAAGGCCTTGACACGCCTTCGTCCACGGTCACTGGTCAGTTCCAGTCTTTACTCTGCCTTATCTTCCCGTCTGCCACCCGCCACCCGCCACCCGCAAGTATACTTCCTGACCTTGACACGACCCCCGCGTGGCCGCTGAAGCATAAACCGTCGCATCAGTCTTATACATCAAACCAAAACAAACACCGGTGATAAACTCGTGTTTGGCGGAGGACATAAAACCTGTCTGGCATAGTTTATCTGGGTGCTTTATCGCCAAGCCACAGCGCGGGGCTCCTCCTTCGGGTTTATCGCTTTATTATTACAAAGGGGAGAACAAGG
>JAXIVD010010348.1:2500-12500 GCA_036785275.1 Cancer borealis
GCAAGAAGATATTTTCTATTATATTACAACATTAGTTCCAATCTCAATTCCTTTATATTTTTTAGTTCAAGATTTAAATAAATTTTCTATATTAACGTAATCAATGCATTTCACAATTTTCTTTCATGTTTCTTGTTTGTTTTTTTATCCATAAATATCGTCTTCTCCTCTTCTTCTTCCTCCTCCTCCTCCTCCTCCTCCTCCTCCTCCTCCTCCTCCTCCTCCTCCTCCTCCTCCTCCTCCTCCTCCTCCTCCTCCTCCTCCTCCTCCTCCTCCTCCCCCTGGCTTAAACTATCATCTTCAAGTAATTCATACAAGCGCAAGAAAAAAAAAATCAGTTACGTAATTTTCCAGCCATCCCTCACATTCTAACCTTCCCCATCCCTCCTGTCTGCCTCCTCTCCACTCCAAGCCTCATCTCCATCCACCATCCACCTTCCCTCTACTCTTACTCTCAGCCTAACCCCTTCAAAACACCCTTCCCGTCCGCCCCTCCCACCTACTCCGACCCTGATCTTCACTCCGCCTGATTCACCTCACCCTCAATGCGAATATAAATGAATGGAGGGAAAGGATTATTCATATTCATATTCATATTCATATTCATTCAGTGTTGGTAATAAGATGATGATGATGATGATGATGAGGTAGTGGTGGTGGTGGTGGTGTTGTTTGGACACTCACATACACATACACATACACCCAAACCCACACACACACATACACACACACACACACACACACACACACACACACACACACACACACACACACACACACACACACACACACACACACACACACACACACACACACACACACACACACACACACACACACACATAAAAGTAGCCATTAGTAGAATATATACGACACGTGCAATTATCACTTAAATGAAACGATCTCACTTACGAGGTTTTCAAATTAAAAACAAACATAAATAATAACAATAACGTACTCAGCAAACATGGATGACTTCATGAAGGTTCTGGCGAGGGCTGACTACGATAACACCAGACAATGCTATTTAAATTGTGTTATTATTATTATTATTATTATTATTATTATTATTATTATCATTATTATTATCATTATCATTTGGAAGTAGTAGTAGTGGTAATTGAAGATGTAGTAGTAGTAGTAGTAGTAGTAGTAGTAGTAGTAGTAGTAGTAGTAGTAGTAGTAGGATTGCTTAGCTTAGTCTTCATATACAAAGACCAAAATCTCAACTTGCAAGGAGAGTTTCACAAGCTTTGATTTACTCTTTTTACACAGGGTTATTTTCATCATCCTCCCGTCTTTGAAGCTTGGGATAGATGGAGTCTCCTCTTCACGTGCAATCACCGTTAAATCCAGCAGATGAAAGCAAGTGGAGAACAAATGCGAGTGTAAATAAGGAAGCAACACACCGGGGAGAGTAAGGTCACGTCGGTCACGCCTCTCCATGAAAAGTGCTTATCTCCTCACGGGGACTGGATGACACACACACACACACACACAAACACACACACACACACACACACACACACACACACACACACACACACATACACACACACACACACACACACACACACACACACACACACACACACACACACACACACACACACACACACACACACACACACACACACACACACACACACACACACACACACACACACACACACACACACACACACACACACACACACACACACACACACACACACATGAAAACATAAGCCCACATAAAACAAACACACACACTATTATTACTACTACTACTACTCTATAATTATTCCACAAAGCCAATCATTATTCAAACAGTAGAATAAACAATACACTGACTGACTGCACAAATAGATTACATAAATGTTTGTGATGCATGAAGAACACAACGACTGCCACTCAACACCACTAAACATATAGTGACCAAGACAACACCAAACATCACACTTTGCTCTTGACCTGAAGGCGAACATCATTGAATTTTCTACTAAAACATCACTCCAGTTAAACATGAGGAAAATTTTTACTTACATCTGTCACCCTTACCCCGTTTTCTTCCATTCCTCCTCAAAATTAAATGAATACTTGTTTTAAAGATATAATTCATGTTGAAAAATATAATACAATATAGATTTATGGCTTCAGTTGTTTGACGAAGCGGAAAAAAAATGTTCAATTCGTTTGCATTGAATCATAATTACCATTAAAACACCGGAAGCAAGAATAGAGATACAAAACACAATAAATAAAACAATACTTACAAAAAAAACATTACAAAAACCCATAGAACATTACACCTGTGACTGCAACATAATTATAAACACAACACAACACAACACAAGGAAAACACATTGCACCCTTACAGCTCATTGTTATCGCCGGTGTGGTGTGCTGGGAAGGGTTTGACTTGTGATAGTGTGGTGTGTTGTGTGGTGGTGTGGTGTGGCCAGCTGGTGCCTTTACATTGATCTCTATAGGAAGCCAAGCCGTGCTGCCTCCTTGCTCCTCTTAACAAAGCGACGCCAAGCAAACACGTACGAGAGAGGCACCAAGCAAACTTTAGTCTATACAAAAAGGAATCGAGGTTTATACTGAATGTTATCATTTCCCTTCAAATACTATACGTTAAGCTATCATTCATTGCTTCTTAGTCACTTAAGTTAAAAATTGTATTCACTATTATCCATCACCAGTTATTCATTACTTATTATTTCAAATGTATTGTTTAGTGTTAACATTACATCACTAATACACACTAATCACTTAATTCACTACCATCTATTAGCAACTATTCATCATTAACTGTTCAAAATAATCATCAACAGTTGTTATTAGACAGTCAATAAATAGTTTCCAATCCATAAATGTCACTCCCTAATCACCTCTTTGTTAAGGATTGGTTCACTTATAGTTTTTAGGCCCTTTGGGGGGGAGGGAGGGAGGGGCAGCTTACAAGCCAATCCATCACGTTATTAGTGCTGGATCTAGACTGCCTAATTGTGATTTATTGAAGCTGGAAACAACGTAATGAAGGGAGAGATTAGGTTATTATGTATTCCAGAGAGACTCAGACTCAGACCAGTAATCGTCACGAAGAAAATGCCTGTCTGTGTGTCAGTCTGTCTGTCTCTCTCTCTCTCTCTCTCTCTCTCTCTCTCTCTCTCTCTCTCTCTCTCTCTCTCTCTCTCTCTCTCTCTCTCTCTCTCTCTCTCTCTCTGATCTAACACATCCGCGGGCGCTTTCCTCTCCCCTGCTGCTATTTCCTTCACTGTAGTCATTTATCTTCTCTTCCACCTTTCCAAACCATTCTTCATCCTTTCTTCCAATTACATTTCATCACCCAGAGTTATATGAAAAAAAAAAGAAACAGACAAAGCAAAGAAGAGGAAGAAAAATAAAATAAAATAAGACCCAAGCATTTACGTTATCAATAAATTCGTTATACCAACCACTTCTTATCTACGTACATCCACACCGTATTTTCCCTTCATTAATGCAAGCTCCTATCTCTAATGCGACTTAGTGTATATCTTTGCCTTATCATTATTGTCCCCTCGTGTCTGCTTTCCATTACCGGGCGAGGCTCTTGTTCCACGTCTCGGGCTGCTGGAGGGAGTTTGGCGTCCGTTAAGGCGATAGTGTGAGGAACGGAAGCAGTGTTTGTGTTACGCTGGACGAGGTGGGAGACAGTACTGTGTGTGTGTGTGTGTGTGTGTGTGTGTGTGTGTGTGTGTGTGTGTGTGTGTGTGTGTGTGTGTGTGTGTGTGTGTGTGTGTGTGAGAAAAAAAAATAGAAAAGATAGAAAAGAAAGAGATAAATAAATAAAGAAAAAAGAGAGAGAGAAAGAATGAGAGTTCATATTACATTTGAAGCTTTAAAAATTGTTCTACTTTTATTATACATTTTATGCTTTGAATGTATATATTGTCTCTTTTATATTTTTTTAGTCCTTTGTGCTGAGTTTAAACATTCCTTCATCTCTCTTCTCTTCTCTCTCTCTCTCTCTCTCTCTCTCTCTCTCTCTCTCTCTCTCTCTCTCTCTCTCTCTCTCTCTCTCTCTCTCTCTCTCTCTCTCTCTTCTCTCCTCTCTCTCTCCTTCTCTCTCTCTCTCTCTCTCTCTCTCTCTCTCTCTCTCTCTCTCTCTTTCTCTCTCTCTCTCTGTGCATCATCCTTATCACACTCAAATAATCCTTCTCATCCTTCACCGTCCTTGCTTCCTTCCTCATCTGGACATCCTTTTGTTTTCCTATTTCCACCTCCCTCGGCCATGCAAGCACAGCCTCCTACCCAACTTGAAGGCTCGCAATCCTGCCCCGCTTTGCTATCAGGACAACCAAATCTAACCTGCCACAGTGTTTTAGTGGTACAGTGTCAAGAGGAAGAGTAGGAAGCAGACAGCAGCGGAGATGAGGAAAGTAGAGAGTACAGATGATAGTGGGTGAGGTATGAGAGGAAGGACAGTAATAGAATGAGTGTGTGTGTGGGGGGGAAGGGGGTTACTCTGCAGGAATGAGAGAGAGAGAGAGAGAGAGAGAGAGAGAGAGAGAGAAAGAGAGAGAGAGAGAGAGAGAGAGAGAGAGAGAGAGAGAGAGAGAGAGAGAGAGAGAGAGAGAGAGAGAGAGAGAGAGAGAGAGAGAGAGAGAGAGAGAATAGACAAGACGAAATAATAGAAAAGACGAGGACAGAATATCATCTCGGTTTTACTACAATAACATCATCTTGTCGGAAAATTGGCGATTTGGCGAGACTCCTTTAACGCCTATTGAAACAGCAGCAGCAGCAGCAGCAGCAGCAGTGGGCGGCTTTCCCCTTGGACTAGGCCTACGTCAGGTATGCCTATCAGCCTATCTCCCTCCCTCGCATTCCAATCCCTAAGGCGAATATCGTCCTTCCGTATAAAATCTTGGGAGGATTTTTCTTCCTTTCACCTGAGTCTGGCATCTGTCGAAGCTTTACAGATCCGATACAAGCTGGCGTAGTGCAGCGACGAGGATATGAGGGAAGAAAATGGTGAGGTATATTTACGTTGCATATGAGGGGAGGTGAGGGGAGGTGAGGGGAAGACAGCGTGGTGGTGAGGGATTCCGTGGCAAGATAGAATTTGATCCGTTGGTTTGCCTTGGGCTTGAGGCATCCAGGGTCCAAGTTTTGTGGGTCCTGGTGTTATGGGTGTCCTCGTGGAGCCTCTCAAAAATAGTGCGTGTGATGGACGTCGCAAACATCCCCATAAACTACTTTTTTTTTCCTTCTCGATACACTAGATAAGGTAGAGTTGTTCTGCATGGTGTTATTTTCCCTCCGAGCTACACGCGTCATGTTATTTCCGTGTCTACTTTACTTACTGAGATTGGTGGATGCAATACACGTGTTCCCTGCAGGTAATATATCTTGTTCCTTGTTGTATATCTTTCTCTCTTTATCCTAGCTCTCGCAGAATTATTCCAACTAGTTTCGTTTTTTTCGCTAGCCGTTCCACCGTGATCAATGCATCCAAACATATTTATTTCCCTTTTACGGTAACAGTGCAATATTTCCCTCTTAACTTTTATTTTATTGCATTTAAATTTCCCTCTGTAACATTTCCTCTACAATTCTGGTATAACATGAATATTACTCTATTGGATTTTATTATTTCTCTGGAAACCCGCATCTGAAAATGTTGAATAGTTTGCAAAAGGTTAGTGGAAAATTTATAGAAAGGGAGAGAAAACTTAGGAGTGGATGAAAAGTAAAGAGAATAAAGATAAAGAGTAAACAATGGAGAGATTACCAACCATTGACACCCACTTCAAAGAGCAAACAATAAAAAAAGAACCACTTGCTAATTGCCAGTAATAAATAAAATAACAAACACGATAAAAATAATAATAAAAAAAAGAACAACCGAGAATAACAAATAAAACTAACCTGCATAAACTAGAACAAGAACAATAACACTAATTCATAACACTTATACAACATGAAAGTGAGAGAAAAGAGAGGGAAAAAAAAAGAGGGAAAAAAAGCACCACATCTCTATCAACACCACTACTTTAGACTATCGATTCGTGACGCTAAAGTTGATGTGATGTAAATATGCAACAATTTCAAAAGCACAAAGGTGACTCGTCTTGTCTTATCCTTCTTCTTCTCCTCCTCCTCTTCTTCTTCTTCTTCTTCTTCTTCTTCAAGGCTTCATTAACCTTGACCTTGACTATGATACCTTCCACCCTTGGCTCGATACATTCCAAGCCACAATGCAGCCAATGAAGCCAATGAAGCTACAAATATAACTACTAGGAATGGGAATGTTACTACTGGGAATGGCAGGAATCTAAGGTTACTTCTCAGGTGATGCTCCCGCTACGCTTATCTGCATTCAATTTTTTTTTTATCTCTAACTCTATCTACTAGTTTAATGTTTCCGTTTTGTTTTGATTTTTTCTCTTTTATCATTGTCTATTTCACCTCTTCCCTTCTTCCTCTATTTTTGTTTCTGTATACGGCATATTTTATTTATGTTTTGTCTGCCTTTTCCAGCCTTGTAAGCCAACATTGAAGTAAAATTAGAAGGGAAATTTTCAAAACCACCTTTGATAAATGATTCGCATTTTCCATCTCCGCCTCCACTTCGTCCCACTCCTCATTCTCCTTCACTTTCTTTTTCTTTCTCTTTTTTTCTTGCACGTAAACAAACTGCTTCCATCTTCTAAACCGGAGGGAAAGAAAATACCAGTAATCCACCAATAATCAAGATACTTCCCCTCTTTCCCTGCTTCATCTTCTCTTCCCTGCTTCATCTTCTCTTACCTTCCCTCCCTCCCTTCCCTTCCCTCCCTTCCTCCCTCTCTCTCCTTCTTTTCCTTTCATCCTTGAGTACGATGAAGGAGACAGAAGGATCACTAAGCCCTCTTCAGTAACAAGTTTTCCCTCCTTCTTACCCAAGTGTTTCCCTTCTTTTCAATTGTTTCCCCTCACTCTCTCCGCAAGATTCAGGTTTCTTACTTTACACTTTATTTGGTTTTATATTCTTACGTTTTCCTTTCCATTCATCTCGTGTGTTTCCTTATATTTAGCTCCTGAGGTATTTTCCCTTCACAATGCATCTGTTTCTCTTCACTGTTTTATCCTTTCCTTGGATTTTCCTGTCTTTCTCCTCACTCTGTTGTTTCTTCTACAAATCTTAACGTATTTTTCCCCCCATTTCCATTCCTTCTGGCGTTTCCTCTCGCTCTTTGACGCATTTCCCTTCCTCTTCTCTTTGTATATTTCCTCTCCTGTTTCCTCTCTTTGCTTCCTTCCATCAGGTGTTTTCCTTCATTCTCTTCTCAGGTGTATTATTTCTTCTTCCCATTAGGTGCCCTCGCGGCTGGTGCCAGTGGAGGACCGGAGGAGGTAGATGCATCCTACCCTCTATCAAGCCTTACTGAGGGGACACCAAGCTCCTACATCAGACTTACAGGCGTGGCAGAGGAGGAGGAGGACGAGGACGAGGACGGGCAAGTGAACGAGGCCGGGGAGGACATTGAGGAGGAGCCTTATTTCGATGCATCTATGTCCCCGACCTACACCGCCTACCTGGGCAAGACTGCAACTCTCACCTGTATTGTGCACGCCGCCAAGAGTGACAAATCGGTGAGACTTGAACGAGAGGACAAGGAGGAGGAGGAGGAGGACGAGGAGGAGGAGGAGGAGGAGGAGGAGGAGGAGGAGGAGGAGGAGGAGGAGGAGGAGGAGGAAGAGGAGGAGGAGGAGGAGGAGGAGGAGGAGGGGGAAGTGTGAAGGGTGCATGGAAGGAAGGGAGGAAGGGGTGACGGAATGCCTGATAGAGAGGAAGATAGTGTACGGTAAAGATGCGGAAGAAAAGGAATGAATAACGACAAGAGGGAAGGAAGGTGTGAGTGAATAAATCATGTATGAATGTGAATATATATATCAGATGGGAAGTAGTGGACGTGAATGCGGAAGATGATGAAAGACTGATGGGAGAAGATTTATGGAGTTTGAAAATAGGTCTTGATTATAATGTTTAGATTTAATTACTGTTTGTCAAGTCCTCACAAATCTGATGATCTGCAAGGAGAGAAAGAGAAAGAGAAAGAGAGAGAGAAAGAGAAAGAGAAAGAGAAAGAGAAAGAGAAAGAGAAAGAGAAGAGAGTCTACAGGTGCACAATAAAACAAGTCAAGAGGGTAATTAGGAGACAGGTAGCCAGGTGAAGGTGTTTAAGTCAATGGGTGTAATCCAGCACCATGTAAGTCACCTGTAAGTCACCTGTAAGTCACCTGTAAGTCACCCGTAAGTCATCCACACGGAGACTGGAAGGATGTCTTTTTTGAGCCATAAAGGTGTTGGAATCTTTTGTGGCTCAGCGAGATTTTAGTGTGATGAAGCAAAATGGGATGATGTGGCGCGTGAAAAAATATTATGCAACATTATTATTATTTTTAATAACGGAGGATAATCTCATTTATGTAGATTTTATACATTATTTTTCATGTTCTCGTTTCATGTAAAAAAATTTTTATTATATCTTTTTCTTATTTCCGAGGTATTTTTATTTTCTATTGTAACATTTTCGTGTATGTCTGTTGGGTTAATTCATGTTTTTTTTCCTGCATGAGTTTATAAATAACATATAATTTACATTCACTCTCTCCCGTCTTCCTTTCCTCCTTTACTCCCTCCTACCCTCCTTCCCTCACTCACTGCACTACTCTCACGTAACACCACTTCCCTTCGTTTTCTCCCAAGGTGTCGTGGATCAAAGACCTTCGGATCCTGACGGTGGGACGCTACACCTACACAACTGACCTCCGCTTCGAGGCCATCCACCAGACGTCCAGCATAGAGTGGACGCTGAGGGTGAAGCAGGTGGAGCTACGGGACCAAGGGAACTACGAGTGTCAGATCACCACCAAGCCAATCAGGACCTTCAATGTGTTCCTCAAGGTTGTGGGTGAGTCTCAAGAAAAGGGAGGAAGGGTACAGGAAAGTGATGAAAGGATAGTGAAGTTTAGGGTATAAAGGTGAGTCACTAGAAAGGGAAGATGAAGGGTGTGAAGGCGAGTGTGGAGATGTGAGAGAAGTTATGAGTAGTGAGCAGTGATGATGAGGACGAGAAGGGAGAAGTGAGGTGGTAGCAGAGGGCACAGGTAGGGTGAGAGGAATGTGTATATGTGCATGAATTCTAGATGAGAGGATGCAAGATATATCAACCTGGGAATTGTTGGTGAAAGTTAAATGAAGGTCCATAAAGTGCATTGGAATTTCACAAAGGAGTCAATGGTGTGCATTGTTCTCGAGGGGGAATAGTTAAGAGACGATGGATGGACCAACGTGTAATAGTTATACATACTATTGAAGAATGAATAACAATAATAACATGAACTCCAACCATGAATGAAAGTAATATATCAGAAAACTCGACATAGCTTTCTACACCAACAACTTGAAGATAGAAAAAATATCTAAGTACTCACAGGAAATCAACACGGTCACTGCACATCAATAGAGAAACAAAACACGAAACAAATCCTATAAACTTCCCGATTGGGTGAGCGCACATCCAAGGAGCAACTTCATCTCCTTGGGACACATATTTTTACGGTAACTTCGGCCATAACAGAGGTAACGTCAGGCTCTGGCCACCAAGGACAACTTTCCTCTGTCCTCGAGACCTCAAGCGCCGCCAGCCTCCTAACCTTCATCCATTGTCAAGTTGATTCTGACACAAACACAGGACGAGTCACTCAATGCTTAATAACACATAGGATGCTCCAACCTCACTGCCACCACCACCACCACCACCACCACCAACACCACCACCACCACAACCACCACCTCCATTAGCCCGGTATCACCCTTCAGAGCCACCAGTCCTTACCGTCTAGCACCCTCATTCACCCTTAATTTACATGACCAACACCTGCAATATCCACGACCTTCATCCTAAGCTCCCCTCTCCCCCTCCCCCCTCGCTCTCCCTTCTTCCCCCCCCCCTTCCCCATCCACCGACTAACAATTGTC